>CM064059.1:28096018-28125148 GCA_032594955.1 Panicum miliaceum
GAAAATTCCGACGCAACTTAACTGAATGAACTTGTGCATTAATATCACCAGTTCGGCCCATTTTGTATCGAAGTTCGTGCAGTAACGAAACAGTCCGAAACGACCCAAAACATGAGTTTTGGGTCCAATGGGGTGGATCAGCTGCGTTCGTTGCTAAAAATTCCAACGCGACTTCGTTGCACGAACTTGTGAATTAATGGTACCAGTTCGACTCATTTTGCACAAAACATGGGTCTGGGGTCCAATGGGGTGGATCGAGTGCGTTAGTTGCAAAAATACCGACGCGACGTCGTTGCACGATCTAGTGTATTAATTGCACAAGTTCAGCACGTTTTGCACCGAAGTTTGTGCACTAACGAAACGGTCCGAAATGACCCAAAACATGAGTTTGGGGTCCAATGGGGTGGATTGGCTGCGTTGGTTGCTAAAAATTCCGACGTGACTTCGTTGCACGAACTTGTGCATTAATGCCACCAGTTCGGCTCATTTTGCACCAAAGTTCGTGCAGTAACGAAACGGTCTGAAACAACCGAAAACATGAGTTTGGGGTCCAATGGGTGGATCGGGTGCGTTCGTTGCGGAAAATTCCGACGCAACTTAACTGAATGAACTTGTGCATTAATATCACCCGTTCGGCCCATTTTGCATCGAAGTTCGTGCAGTAACGAAACGGTCTGAAACAACCGAAAACATGAGTTTGGGGTCCAATGGGTGGATCGGGTGCGTTCGTTGCAAAAAATACCGACGAGACGTCGTTGCACGATCTCGTGCATTAATTGCACCAGTTCAGCATGTTTTGGACCGAAGTTTGTGTAGTAACCAAACGGTCCAAAATGACCCAAAACATGAGTTTGGGGTCCAATGGGGTGGATCGGCTGCGTTGGTTGCTAAAAATTCCGACGCGACTTCGTTGCACGAACTTGTGCATTAATGGCACCAGTTCGGCTCATTTTGCACCAAAGTTCGTGCAGTAACGAAACGGTCTGAAACAACCCAAAATATGAGTTTGGGGTCCGATGGGGTGGATCGGCTGCGTTCGTTGATAAAAATTCCGACGCAACTTCGTTGCATGAACTTTTGCAGTACCTTCACCAGTTTGGCCCATTTTGCACCGAAGTTCGAGCAGCAACGAACCGGTCTGAAACAACCGAAAACATGAGTTTGGTGTCCAATGGGTGGATCGGGTGCGTTCGTTGCGGAAAATTCCGACGCAACATAACTGAATGAACTTGTGCATTAATATCACCAGTTCGGCCCATTTTGCATCGAAGTTCATGCAGTAACGAAACAGTCCGAAACGACCCAAAACATGAATTTTTGATCCAATGGGGTGGATCGGCTGCGTTCGTTGCTAAAAATTCCTACGCGACTTCGTTGCACGAACTTGTGCATTAATGGTACCAGTTCGACTCATTTTGCACAAAACATGGGTCTGGTGTCCAATGGGGTAGATCGGGGGCATTCGTTGCAAAAAGTACCGACGCGACTTCGTTGCACGAACATGTGCATTAATTGCACCAGTTCAGCCCGTTTTGCACCGAAGTTCGTGCGGTAACAAAACGGTCTGAAACAACCCAAAACATGAGTTTGAGGTCTAATGGGGTGGATCGGGGGCGTTCGTTGCTAAAAATTCCGACGCAACGTCATTGCACGAACTTGTGCATTAATGGCACCTGTTCGGCTCATTTTGCACCAAAGTTCGTGCAGTAACGAAACGGTCTGAAACAACCCAAAACATGAGTTTGGGGTCCGATGGGGTGCATCGGCTGCGTTCGTTGCTAAAAATTCTGACGCAACTTCGTTGCATGAACTTTTGCAGTAACATCACCAGTTCGGCCCATTTTGCACCGAAGTTCGAGCAGCAACGAACCGGTCTGAAACGACGCAAAACATGGGTCTGGGGTCCAATGGGGTGGATGTGAGGCGTTCGTTGCAAAAAATACCGACGCGACGTCGTTGCACGATCTAGTGCATTAATTGCACCAGTTCAGCACGTTTTGCACCGAAGTTTGTGCAGTAACGAAACGGTCCGAAATGACCCAAAACATGAGTTTGGGGTCCATTGTGGTGGATCGGCTGCGTGGTTGCTAAAAATTCTGACGCGACTTCGTTGCACGAACTTGTGCATTAATGGCACCAGTTCGGCTCATTTTGCACCAAAGTTCGTGCCGTAACGAAACGGTGTGAAACAACCCAAAACATGAGTTTGGGGTCCAATGGGTGGATCGGGTGCGTTCGTTGCGGAAAATTCCGACGCAACTTAACTGAATGAACTTGTGCATTAATATCACCAGTTCGGCCCATTTTGTATCGAAGTTCGTGCAGTAACGAAACAGTCCGAAACGACCCAAAACATGAGTTTTGGGTCCAATGGGGTGGATCAGCTGCGTTCGTTGCTAAAAATTCCAACGCGACTTCGTTGCACGAACTTGTGAATTAATGGTACCAGTTCGACTCATTTTGCACAAAACATGGGTCTAGTGTCCAATGGGGTGGATGGGGGCGTTCGTTGCAAAAAGTACCGACGCGACTTCGTTGCACGAACTTGTGCATTAATTGCACCAGTTCAGCCCATTTTGCACCGAAGTTCGTGCGGTAACAAAACGGCCGAAACAACCCAAAACATGACTTTGGGGTCCAATGGGGTGGATCGGCTGCGTTGGTTGCTAAAAATTCCGACGCGACTTCGTTGCACGAACTTGTGCATTAATGGCACCAGTTCGGCTCATTTTGCACCAAAGTTCGTGCAGTAACGAAACGGTCTGAAACAACCCAAAATATGAGTTTGGGGTCCGATGGGGTGGATCGGCTGCGTTCGTTGATAAAAATTCCGACGCAACTTCGTTGCATGAACTTTTGCAGTACCTTCACCAGTTTGGCCCATTTTGCACCGAAGTTCGAGCAGCAACGAACCGGTCTGAAACAACCGAAAACATGAGTTTGGTGTCCAATGGGTGGATCGGGTGCGTTCGTTGCGGAAAATTCCGACGCAACATAACTGAATGAACTTGTGCATTAATATCACCAGTTCGGCCCATTTTGCATCGAAGTTCATGCAGTAACGAAACAGTCCGAAACGACCCAAAACATGAATTTTTGATCCAATGGGGTGGATCGGCTGCGTTCGTACGCGACTTCGTTGCACGAACTTGTGCATTAATGGTACCAGTTCGACTCATTTTGCACAAAACATGGGTCTGGTGTCCAATGGGGTAGATCGGGGGCATTCGTTGCAAAAAGTACCGACGCGACTTCGTTGCACGAACATGTGCATTAATTGCACCAGTTCAGCCCGTTTTGCACCGAAGTTCGTGCGGGTAACAAAACGGTCTGAAACAACCCAAAACATGAGTTTGAGGTCTAATGGGGTGGATCGGGGGCGTTCGTTGCTAAAAATTCCGACGCAACGTCATTGCACGAACTTGTGCATTAATGGCACCTGTTCGGCTCATTTTGCACCAAAGTTCGTGCAGTAACGAAACGGTCTGAAACAACCCAAAACATGAGTTTGGGGTCCGATGGGGTGCATCGGCTGCGTTCGTTGCTAAAAATTCTGACCGCAACTTCGTTGCATGAACTTTTGCAGTAACATCACCAGTTCGGCCCCATTTTGGCACCGAAGTTTCGGAGCAGCAACGAACCGGTCTGAAACGACGCAAAACATGGGTCTGGGGTCCAATGGGGTGGATGTGAGGCGTTCGTTGCAAAAAATACCGACGCGACGTCGTTGCACGATCTAGTGCATTAATTGCACCAGTTCAGCACGTTTTTGCACCGAAGTTTGTGCAGTAACGAAACGGTCCGAAATGACCCAAAACATGAGTTTGGGGTCCATTGTGGTGGATCGGCTGCGTGGTTGCTAAAAAATTCTGACGCGACTTCGTTGCACGAACTTGTGCATTAATGGCACCAGTTCGGCTCATTTTGCACCAAAGTTCGTGCCGTAACGAAACGGTGTGAAACAACCCAAAACATGAGTTTGGGGTCCAATGGGTGGATCGGGTGCGTTCGTTGCGGAAAATTCCGACGCAACTTAACTGAATGAACTTGTGCATTAATATCACCAGTTCGGCCCATTTTGTATCGAAGTTCGGTGCAGTAACGAAACAGTCCGAAACGACCCAAAACATGAGTTTTGGGTCCAATGGGGTGGATCAGCTGCGTTCGTTGCTAAAAATTCCAACGCGACTTCGTTGCACGAACTTGTGAATTAATGGTACCAGTTCGACTCATTTTGCACAAAACATGGGTCTAGTGTCCAATGGGGTGGATGGGGGGCGTTCGTTGCAAAAAGTACCGACGCGACTTCGTTGCACGAACTTGTGCATTAATTGCACCAGTTCAGCCCATTTTGCACCGAAGTTCGTGCGGTAACAAAACGGCCGAAACAACCCAAAACATGACTTTGGGGTCCAATGGGGTGGATCGGCTGCGTTGGTTGCTAAAAATTCCGACGCGACTTCGTTGCACGAACTTGTGCATTAATGCCACCAGTTCGGCTCATTTTGCACCAAAGTTCGTGCAGTAACGAAACGGTCTGAAACAACCGAAAACATGAGTTTGGGGTCCAATGGGTGGATCGGGTGCGTTCGTTGCGGAAAATTCCGACGCAACTTAACTGAATGAACTTGTGCATTAATATCACCCGTTTCGGCCCATTTTGCATCGAAGTTCGTGCAGCAACGAAACGGTCTGAAACAACCGAAAACATGAGTTTGGGGTCCAATGGGTGGATCGGGTGCGTTCGTTGCGGAAATTCCGACGCAACATAACTGAATGAACTTGTGCATTAATATCACAAGTTCGGCCCATTTTGCATCGAAGTTCGTGCAGTAACGAAATAGTCCGAAATGACCCAAAACATGAGTTTTTGGTCCAATGGGGTGGATCGGCTGCGTTCGTTGCTAAAAATTCCTACGCGACTTCGTTGCACGAACTTGTGCATTAATGGTACCAGTTCGACTCATTTTGCACAAAACATGGGTCTAGTGTCCAATGGGGTGGATGGGGGCGTTCGTTGCAAAAAGTACCGACGCGACTTCGTTGCACGAACTTGTGCATTAATTGCACCAGTTCAGCCCATTTTGCACCGAAGTTCTGCGGTAACAAAACGGCCGAAACAACCCAAAACATGAGTTTGGGGTCTAATGGGGTGGATCGGGGGCGTCCGTTGCAAAAATTACCGACGCGACTTTGTTGCACGAACTTGTGCATTAATTGCACCAGTTCAGCCCGTTTTGCACCGAAGTTAGTGCAATAACGAAACGGTCTGAAACAACCCAAAATATGAGTTTGGGGTCCAATGGGTGGATCAGCTGCGTTCGTTGCGGAAAATTCTGACGCAACTTAACTCAATGAACTTGTGCATTAATATCACCAGTTCGGCCCATTTTGCACCGAAGTTCGTGCAGTAACGAAACAGTCCGAAACAACCCAAAACATGAGTTTGGGGTCCGATGGGGTGGATCGGCTGCGTTCGTGGCTAAAAATTCCGACGCGACGTCGTTGCATGAACTTGTGTATTAATGGCACTTGTTCGGCTCATTTTGCACCAAAGTTCGTGCAGTAACGAAACGGTCTGAAACAACCCAAAACATGAGTTTGGGGTCCGATGGGGTGCATCGGCTGCGTTCGTTGCTAAAAATTCTGACGCAACTTCGTTGCATGAACTTTTGCAGTAACATCACCAGTTCGGCCCATTTTGCACTGAAGTTCGAGCAGCAACGAACCGGTCTGAAACGACGCAAAACATGGGTCTGGGGTCCAATGGGGTGGATGTGAGGCGGTCGTTGCAAAAAATACCAACGCGACGTCGTTGCACGATCTAGTGCATTAATTGTACCAGTTCAGCACGTTTTGCACCGAAGTTTGTGCAGTAACGAAACGGTCCGAAATGACCCAAAACATGAGTTTGGGGTCCAATGTGGTGGATCGGCTGCGTAGTTGCTAAAAATTCCGACGCGACTTCGTTGCACGAACTTGTGCATTAATGGCACCAGTTCGGCTCATTTTGCACCAAAGTTCGTGCAGTAACGAAACGGTGTGAAACAATCCAAAACATGAGTTTGGGGTCCAATGGGTGGATCGGGTGCGTTCGTTGCGGAAAATTCCGACGCAACTTAACTGAATGAACTTGTGCATTAATATCACCAGTTCGGCCCATTTTGTATCGAAGTTCGTGCAGTAACGAAACAGTCCGAAACGACCCAAAACAAACTTAACTGAATGAACTTGTGCATTAATATCACCTGTTCGGCCCATTTTGCATCGAAGTTCGTGCAGTAACGAAACGGTCTGAAACAACCGAAAACATGAGTTTTGGGTCCAATGGGGTGGATCAGCTGCGTTCGTTGCTAAAAATTCCAACGCGACTTCGTTGCACGAACTTGTGAATTAATGGTACCAGTTCGATTCATTTTGCACAAAACATGGGTCTGGGGTCCAATGGGGTGGATCGAGTGCGTTAGTTGCAAAAAATACCGACGCGACGTCGTTGCACGATCTAGTGTATTAATTGCACAAGTTCAGCATGTTTTGCACCGAAGTTTGTGCACTAACGAAACGGTCCGAAATGACCCAAAACATGAGTTTGGGGTCCAATGGGGTGGATCGGCTGCGTTGGTTGCTAAAAATTCCGACGCGACTTCGTTGCACGAACTTGTGCATTAATGCCACAAGTTCGGCTCATTTTGCACCAAAGTTCGTGCAGTAACGAAACGGTCTGAAACAACCGAAAACATGAGTTTGGGGTCCAATGGGTGGATCGGGTGCGTTCGTTGCGGAAAATTCCGACGCAACTTAACTGAATGAACTTGTGCATTAATATCACCTGTTCGGCCCATTTTGCATCGAAGTTCGTGCAGTAACGAAACGGTCTGAAACAACCGAAAACATGAGTTTGGGGTCCAATGGGTGGATCGGGTGCGTTCGTTGCGGAAATTCCGACGCAACATAACTGAATGAACTTGTGCATTAATATCACAAGTTCGGCCCATTTTGCATCGAAGTTCGTGCAGTAACGAAATAGTCCGAAATGACCCAAAACATGAGTTTTTGGTCCAATGGGGGTGGATCGGCTGCGTTCGTTGCTAAAAATTCCTACGCGACTTCGTTGCACGAACTTGTGCATTAATGGTACCAGTTCGACTCATTTTGCACAAAACATGGGTCTAGTGTCCAATGGGGTGGATGGGGGGCGTTCGTTGCAAAAAGTACCGACGCGACTTCGTTGCACGAACTTGTGCATTAATTGCACCAGTTCAGCCCATTTTGCACCGAAGTTCTGCGGTAACAAAACGGCCGAAACAACCCAAAACATGAGTTTGGGGTCTAATGGGGTGGATCGGGGGGCGTCCGTTGCAAAAATTACCGACGCGACTTTGTTGCACGAACTTGTGCATTAATTGCACCAGTTCAGCCCCGTTTTGCACCGAAGTTAGTGCAATAACGAAACGGTCTGAAACAACCCAAAATATGAGTTTGGGGTCCAATGGGTGGATCAGCTGCGTTCGTTGCGGAAAATTCTGACGCAACTTAACTCAATGAACTTGTGCATTAATATCACCAGTTCGGCCCATTTTGCACCGAAGTTCGTGCAGTAACGAAACAGTCCGAAACAACCCAAAACATGAGTTTGGGGTCCGATGGGGTGGATCGGCTGCGTTCGTGGCTAAAAATTCCGACGCGACGTCGTTGCATGAACTTGTGTATTAATGGCACTTGTTCGGCTCATTTTGCACCAAAGTTCGTGCAGTAACGAAACGGTCTGAAACAACCCAAAACATGAGTTTGGGGTCCGATGGGGTGCATCGGCTGCGTTCGTTGCTAAAAATTCTGACGCAACTTCGTTGCATGAACTTTTGCAGTAACATCACCAGTTCGGCCCATTTTGCACTGAAGTTTCGAGCAGCAACGAACCGGTCTGAAACGACGCAAAACATGGGTCTGGGGTCCAATGGGGGTGGATGTGAGGCGGTCGTTGCAAAAAATACCAACGCGACGTCGTTGCACGATCTAGTGCATTAATTGTACCAGTTCAGCACGTTTTGCACCGAAGTTTGTGCAGTAACGAAACGGTCTGAAATGACCCAAAACATGAGTTTGGGGTCCAATGTGGTGGATCGGCTGCGTAGTTGCTAAAAATTCCGACGCGACTTCGTTGCACGAACTTGTGCATTAATGGCACCAGTTCGGCTCATTTTGCACCAAAGTTCGTGCAGTAACGAAACGGTGTGAAACAATCCAAAACATGAGTTTGGGGTCCAATGGGTGGATCGGGTGCGTTCGTTGCGGAAAATTCCGACGCAACTTAACTGAATGAACTTGTGCATTAATATCACCAGTTCGGCCCATTTTGTATCGAAGTTCGTGCAGTAACGAAACAGTCCGAAACGACCCAAAACAAACTTAACTGAATGAACTTGTGCATTAATATCACCTGTTCGGCCCATTTTGCATCGAAGTTCGTGCAGTAACGAAACGGTCTGAAACAACCGAAAACATGAGTTTTGGGTCCAATGGGGTGGATCAGCTGCGTTCGTTGCTAAAAATTCCAACGCGACTTCGTTGCACGAACTTGTGAATTAATGGTACCAGTTCGATTCATTTTGCACAAAACATGGGTCTGGGGTCCAATGGGGTGGATCGAGTGCGTTAGTTGCAAAAAATACCGACGCGACGTCGTTGCACGATCTAGTGTATTAATTGCACAAGTTCAGCATGTTTTGCACCGAAGTTTGTGCACTAACGAAACGGTCCGAAATGACCCAAAACATGAGTTTGGGGTCCAATGGGGTGGATCGGCTGCGTTGGTTGCTAAAAATTCCGACGCGACTTCGTTGCACGAACTTGTGCATTAATGCCACCAGTTCGGCTCATTTTGCACCAAAGTTCGTGCAGTAACGAAACGGTCTGAAACAACCGAAAACATGAGTTTGGGGTCCAATGGGTGGATCGGGTGCGTTCGTTGCGGAAAATTCCGACGCAACTTAACTGAATGAACTTGTGCATTAATATCACCTGTTCGGCCCATTTTGCATCGAAGTTCGTGCAGTAACGAAACGGTCTGAAACAACCGAAAACATGAGTTTGGGGTCCAATGGGTGGATCGGGCGCGTTCGTTGCGGAAATTCCGACGCAACATAACTGAATGAACTTGTGCATTAATATCACAAGTTCGGCCCATTTTGCATCGAAGTTCGTGCAGTAACGAAATAGTCCGAAATGACCCAAAACATGAGTTTTTGGTCCAATGGGGTGGATCGGCTGCGTTCGTTGCTAAAAATTCCTACGCGACTTCGTTGCACGAACTTGTGCATTAATGGTACCAGTTCGACTCATTTTGCACAAAACATGGGTCTAGTGTCCAATGGGGTGGATGGGGGCGTTCGTTGCAAAAAGTACCGACGCGACTTCGTTGCACGAACTTGTGCATTAATTGCACCAGTTCAGCCCATTTTGCACCGAAGTTCTGCGGTAACAAAACGGCCGAAACAACCCAAAACATGAGTTTGGGGTCTAATAGGGTGGATCGGGGGCGTCCGTTGCAAAAATTACAGACGCGACTTCGTTGCACGAACTTGTGCATTAATTGCATCAGTTCAGCCCATTTTGCACCGAAGTTAGTGCAATAACGAAACGGTCTGAAACAAACCAAAACATGAGTTTGCGGTCCAATGGGTGGATCAGCTGCGTTCGTTGCGGAAAATTCTGACGCAACTTAACTCAATGAACTTGTGCATTAATATCACCAGTTCGGCCCATTTTGCACCGAAGATCGTGCAGTAATGAAACAGTCCGAAACAACCCAAAACATGAGTTTGGGGTCCGATGGGGTGGATCGGCTGCGTTCGTGGCTAAAAATTCCGGCGCGACGTCGTTGCATGAACTTGTGTATTAATGGCACTTGTTCGGCTCATTTTGCACCAAAGTTCGTGCAGTAAGGAAACGGTCTGAAACAACCCAAAACATGAGTTTGGGGTCCGATGGGGTGCATCGGCTGCGTTCGTTGCTAAAAATTCTGACGCAACTTCGTTGCATGTACTTTTGCAGTAACATCACCAGTTCGGCCCATTTTGCACCGAAGTTCGAGCAGCAACGAACCGGTCTGAAACGACGCAAAACATGGGTCTGGGGTCCAATGGGGTGGATGTGAGGCGTTAGTTGCAAAAAATACCGACGCGACGTCGTTGCACGATCTAGTGCATTAATTGCACCAGTTCAGCACGTTTTGCACCGAAGTTTGTGCAGTAACGAAACGGTCCGAAATGACCCAAAACATGAGTTTGGGGTCCAATGTGGTGGATCCGCTGCGTGGTTGCTAAAAATTCCGACGCGACTTCGTTGCACGAACTTTTGCATTAATGGCACCAGTTCGGCTCATCTTGCACCAAAGTTCGTGCAGTAACGAAACGGTTTGAAACAACCCAAAACATGAGTTTGGGGTCCAATGGGTGGATCGGGTGCGTTCGTTGCGGAAAATTCCGACGCAACTTAACTGAATGAACTTGTGCATTAATATCACCAGTTCGGCCCATTTTGCATCGAAGTTCGTGCAGTAACGAAATAGTCCGAAATGACCCAAAACATGAGTTTTTGGTCCAATGGGGTGGATCGGCTGCGTTCGTTGCTAAAAATTCCTACGCGACTTCGTTGCACGAACTTGTGCATTAATGGTACCAGTTCGACTCATTTTGCACAAAACATGGGTCTAGTGTCCAATGGGGTGGATGGGGGCGTTCGTTGCAAAAAGTACCGACGCGACATCGTTGCACGAACTTGTGCATTAATTGCACCAGTTCAGCCCATTTTGCACCGAAGTTCGTGCGGTAACAAAACGGCCGAAACAACCCAAAACATGAGTTTGGGGTCTAATGGGGTGGATCGGGGGCGTCCGTTGCAAAAATTACCGACGCGACTTCGTTGCACGAACTTGTGCATTAATTGCACCAGTTCAGCCCGTTTTGCACCGAAGTTAGTGCAATAACGAAACGGTCTGAAACAACCCAAAACATGAGTTTGGGGTCCAATGGGTGGATCAGCTGCGTTCGTTGCGGAAAATTCTGACGCAACTTAACTCAATGAACTTGTGCATTAATATCACCAGTTCGGCCCATTTTGCACCGAAGTTCGTGCAGTAACGAAACAGTCCGAAACAACCCAAAACATGAGTCTGGGGTCCGATGGGGTGGATCGGCTGCGTTCGTGGCTAAAAATTCCGACGCGACGTCGTTGCATGAACTTGTGTATTAATGGCACTTGTTCGGCTCATTTTGCACCAAAGTTCGTGCAGTAACGAAACGGTCTGAAACAATCCAAAACATGAGTTTGGGGTCCGATGGGGTGCATCGGCTGCGTTCGTTGCTAAAAATTCTGACGCAACTTCGTTGCATGAACTTTTGCAGTAACATCACCAGTTCGGCCCATTTTGCACCGAAGTTCGAGCAGCAACGAACCGGTCTGAAACGACGCAAAACATGGGTCTGGGGTCCAATGGGGTGGATGTGAGGCGTTCGTTGCAAAAAATACCGACGCGACGTCGTTGCACGATCTAGTGCATTAATTGCACCAGTTCAGCACGTTTTGCACCGAAGTTTGTGCAGTAACGAAACGGTCCGAAATGACCCAAAACATGAGTTTGGGGTCCAATGTGGTGGATCGGCTGCGTGGTTGCTAAAAATTCCGACGCGACTTCGTTGCACGAACTTGTGCATTAATGGCACCAGTTCGGCTCATTTTGCACCAAAGTTCGTGCAGTAACGAAACGGTGTGAAACAACCCAAAACATGAGTTTGGGGTCCAATGGGTGGATCGGGTGCGTTCGTTGCGGAAAATTCCGACGCAACTTAACTGAATGAACTTGTGCATTAATATCACCAGTTCGGCCCATTTTGTATCGAAGTTCGTGCAGTAACGAAACAGTCCGAAACGACCCAAAACATGAGTTTTGGGTCCAATGGGGTGGATCAGCTGCGTTCGTTGCTAAAAATTCCAACGCGACTTCGTTGCACGAACTTGTGAATTAATGGTACCAGTTCGACTCATTTTGCACAAAACATGGGTCTGGGGTCCAATGGGGTGGATCGAGTGCGTTAGTTGCAAAAAATACCGACGCGACGTCGTTGCACGATCTAGTGTATTAATTGCACAAGTTCAGCACGTTTTGCACCGAAGTTTGTGCACTAACGAAACGGTCCGAAATGACCCAAAACATGAGTTTGGGGTCCAATGGGGTGGATCGGCTGCGTTGGTTGCTAAAAATTCCGACGCGACTTCGTTGCACGAACTAGTGCATTAATGCCACCAGTTCGGCTCATTTTGCACCAAAGTTCGTGCAGTAACGAAACGGTCTGAAACAACCGAAAACATGAGTTTGGGGTCCAATGGGTGGATCGGGTGCGTTCGTTGCGGAAAATTCCGACGCAACTTAACTGAATGAACATGTGCATTAATATCACCTGTTCGGGCCCATTTTGCATCGAAGTTCGTGCAGTAACGAAATAGTCCGAAATGACACAAAACATGAGTTTTTGGTCCAATGGGGTGGATCGGCTGCGTTCGTTGCTAAAAATTCCTACGCGACTTCGTTGCACGAACTTGTGCATTAATGGTACCACTTCGACTCATTTTGCACAAAACATGGGTCTAGTGTCCAATGGGGTGGATGGGGGCGTTCGTTGCAAAAAGTACCGACGCGACTTCGTTGCACGAACTTGTGCATTAATTGCACCAGTTCAGCCCATTTTGCACCGAAGTTCGTGCGGTAACAAAACGGCCGAAACAACCCAAAACATGAGTTTGGGGTCTAATGGGGTGGATCGGGGGCGTCCGTTGCAAAAATTACCGACGCGACTTCGTTGCACGAACTTGTGCATTAATTGCATCAGTTCAGCCCATTTTGCACCGAAGTTAGTGCAATAACGAAACGGTCTGAAACAACCCAAAACATGAGTTTGCGGTCCAATGGGTGGATCAGCTGCGTTCGTTGCGGAAAATTCTGACGCAACTTAACTCAATGAACTTGTGCATTAATATCACCAGTTCGGCCCATTTTGCACCGAAGTTCGTGCAGTAATGAAACAGTCCGAAACAACCTAAAACATGAGTTTGGGGTCCGATGGGGTGGATCGGCTGCGTTCGTGGCTAAAAATTCCGGCGCGACGTCGTTGCATGAACTTGTGTATTAATGGCACTTGTTCGGCTCATTTTGCACCAAAGTTCGTGCAGTAACGAAACGGTCTGAAACAACCCAAAACATGAGTTTGGGGTCCGATGGGGTGCATCGGCTGCGTTCGTTGCTAAAAATTCTGACGCAACTTCGTTGCATGTACTTTTGCAGTAACATCACCAGTTCGGCCCATTTTGCACCGAAGTTCGAGCAGCAACGAACCGGTCTGAAACGACGCAAAACATGGGTCTGGGGTCCAATGGGGTGGATGTGAGGCGTTCGTTGCAAAAAATACCGACGCGACGTCGTTGCACGATCTAGTGCATTAATTGCACCAGTTCAGCACGTTTTGCACCGAAGTTTGTGCAGTAACGAAACGGTCCGAAATGACCCAAAACATGAGTTTGGGGTCCAATGTGGTGGATCCGCTGCGTGGTTGCTAAAAATTCCGACGCGACTTCGTTGCACGAACTTGTGCATTAATGGCACCAGTTCGGCTCATCTTGCACCAAAGTTCGTGCAGTAACGAAACGGTTTGAAACAACCCAAAACATGAGTTTGGGGTCCAATGGGTGGATCGGGTGCGTTCGTTGCGGAAAATTCCGACGCAACTTAACTCAATGAACTTGTGCATTAATATCACCAGTTCGGCCCATTTTGCACCGAAGTTCGTGCAGTAATGAAACAGTCCGAAACAACCCAAAACATGAGTTTGGGGTCCGATGGGGTGGATCGGCTGCGTTCGTGGCTAAAAATTCCGGCGCGACGTCGTTGCATGAACTTGTGTATTAATGGCACTTGTTCGGCTCATTTTGCACCAAAGTTCGTGCAGTAACGAAACGGTGTGAAACAACCCAAAACATGAGTTTGGGGTCCGATGGGGTGGATCAGCTGCGTTCGTTGCTAAAAATTCCAACGCGACTTCGTTGCACGAACTTGTGAATTAATGGTACCAGTTCGACTCATTTTGCACAAAACATGGGTCTGGGGTCCAATGGGGTGGATCGAGTGCGTTAGTTGCAAAAAGTACCGACGCGACGTCGTTGCACGATCTAGTGTATTAATTGCACAAGTTCAGCACGTTTTGCACCGAAGTTTGTGCACTAACGAAACGGTCCGAAATGACCCAAAACATGAGTTTGGGGTCCAATGGGGTGGATCGGCTGCGTTGGTTGCTAAAAATTCCGACGCGACTTCGTTGCACGAACTAGTGCATTAATGCCACCAGTTCGGCTCATTTTGCACCAAAGTTCGTGCAGTAACGAAACGGTGTGAAACAACCCAAAACATGAGTTTGGGGTCCAATGGGTGGATCGGGTGTGTTCGTTGCGGAAAATTCCGACGCAACTTAACTGAATGAACTTGTGCATTAATATCACCAGTTCGGCCCATTTTGTATCGAAGTTCGTGCAGTAACGAAACAGTCCGAAACGACCCAAAACATGAGTTTTGGGTCCAATGGGGTGGATCAGCTGCGTTCGTTGCTAAAAATTCCAACGCGACTTCGTTGCACGAACTTGTGAATTAATGGTACCAGTTCGACTCATTTTGCACAAAACATGGGTCTGGGGTCCAATGGGGTGGATCGAGTGCGTTAGTTGCAAAAAATACCGACGCGACGTCGTTGCACGATCTAGTGTATTAATTGCACAAGTTCAGCACGTTTTGCACCGAAGTTTGTGCACTAACGAAACGGTCCGAAATGACCCAAAACATGAGTTTGGGGTCTAATGGGGTGGATCGGCTGCGTTGGTTGCTAAAAATTCCGACGCGACTTCGTTGCACGAACTTGTGCATTAATGCCACCAGTTCGGCTCATTTTGCACCAAAGTTCGTGCAGTAACGAAACGGTCTGAAACAACCGAAAACATGAGTTTGGGGTCCAATGGGTGGATCGGGTGCGTTCGTTGCGGAAAATTCCGACGCAACTTAACTGAATGAACTTGTGCATTAATATCACCTGTTCGGCCCATTTTGCATCGAAGTTCGTGCAGTAACGAAATAGTCCGAAATGACCCAAAACATGAGTTTTTGGTCCAATGGGGTGGATCGGCTGCGTTCGTTGCTAAAAATTCCTACGCGACTTCGTTGCACGAACTTGTGCATTAATGGTACCAGTTCGACTCATTTTGCACAAAACATGGGTCTAGTGTCCAATGGGGTGGATGGGGGCGTTCGTTGCAAAAAGTACCGACGCGACTTCGTTGCACGAACTTGTGCATTAATTGCACCAGTCCAGCCCATTTTGCACCGAAGTTCGTGCGGTAACAAAACGGCCGAAACAACCCAAAACATGAGTTTGGGGTCTAATGGGGTGGATCGGGGGCGTCCGTTGCAAAAATTACCGACGCGACTTCGTTGCACGAACTTGTGCATTAATTGCACCAGTTCAGCCCGTTTTGCACCGAAGTTAGTGCAATAACGAAACGGTCTGAAACAACCCAAAACATGAGTTTGGGGTCCAATGGGTGGATCAGCTGCGTTCGTTGCGGAAAATTCTGACGCAACTTAACTCAATGAACTTGTGCATTAATATCACCAGTTCGGGCCATTTTGCACCGAAGTTCGTGCAGTAATGAAACAGTCCGAAACAACCCAAAACATGAGTTTGGGGTCCGATGGGGTGGATCGGCTGCGTTCGTGGCTAAAAATTCCGGCGCGACGTCGTTGCATGAACTTGTGTATTAATGGCACTTGTTCGGCTCATTTTGCACCAAAGTTTGTGCAGTAACGAAACGGTGTGAAACAACCCAAAACATGAGTTTGGGGTCCGATGTGGTGCATCGGCTGCGTTCGTTGCTAAAAATTCTGACGCAACTTCGTTGCATAAACATTTGCAGTAACATCACCAGTTCGGCCCATTTTGCACCGAAGTTCGAGCAGCAACGAACCGGTCTGAAACGACGCAAAACATGGGTCTGGGGTCCAATGGGGTGGATGTGAGGCGTTCGTTGCAAAAAATACCGACGCGACGTCGTTGCACGATCTAGTGCATTAATTGCACCAGTTCAGCACGTTTTGCACCGAAGTTTGTGCAGTAACGAAACGGTCCGAAATGACCCAAAACATGAGTTTGGGGTCCAATGTGGTGGATCGGCTGCGTGGTTGCTAAAAATTCCGACGCGACTTCGTTGCACGAACTTGTGCATTAATGGCACCAGTTCGGCTCATTTTGCTCCAAAGTTCGTGCAGTAACGAAACGGTGTGAAACAACCCAAAACATGAGTTTGGGGTCCAATGGGTGGATCGGGTGCGTTCGTTGCGGAAAATTCCGACGCAACTTAACTGAATGAACTTGTGCATTAATATCACCAGTTCGGCCCATTTTGTATCGAAGTTCGTGCAGTAACGAAACAGTCCGAAACGACCCAAAACATGAGTTTTGGGTCCAATGGGGTGGATCAGCTGCGTTCGTTGCTAAAAATTCCAACGCGACTTCGTTGCACGAACTTGTGAATTAATGGTACCAGTTCGACTCATTTTGCACAAAACATGGGTCTGGGGTCCAATGGGATGGATCGAGTGCGTTAGTTGCAAAAAATACCGACGCGACGTCGTTGCACGATCTAGTGTATTAATTGCACAAGTTCAGCACGTTTTGCACCGAAGTTTGTGCACTAACGAAACGGTCCGAAATGACCCAAAACATGAGTTTGGGGTCCAATGGGGTGGATCGGCTGCGTTGGTTGCTAAAAATTCCGACGCGACTTCGTTGCACGAACTTGTGCATTAATGCCACCAGTTCGGCTCATTTTGCACCAAAGTTCGTGCAGTAACGAAACGGTCTGAAACAACCGAAAACATGAGTTTGGGGTCCAATGGGTGGATCGGGTGCGTTCGTTGCGGAAAATTCCGACGCAACTTAACTGAATGAACTTGTGCATTAATATCACCTGTTCGGCCCATTTTGCATCGAAGTTCGTGCAGTAACGAAACGGTCTGAAACAACCGAAAACATGAGTTTGGGTTCCAATGGGTGGATCGGGTGCGTTCGTTGCGGAAATTCCGACGCAACATAACTGAATGAACTTTTGCATTAATATCACAAGTTCGGCCCATTTTGCATCGAAGTTCGTGCAGTAACGAAATAGTCCGAAATGACCCAAAACATGAGTTTTTGGTCCAATGGGGTGGATCGGCTGCGTTCGTTGCTAAAAATTCCTACGCGACTTCGTTGCACGAACTTGTGCATTAATGGTACCAGTTCGACTCATTTTGCACAAAACATGGGTCTAGTGTCCAATGGGGTGGATGGGGGCGTTCGTTGCAAAAAGTACCGACGCGACATCGTTGCACGAACTTGTGCATTAATTGCACCAGTTCAGCCCATTTTGCACCGAAGTTCGTGCGGTAACAAAACGGCCCAAACAACCCAAAACATGAGTTTGGGGTCTAATGGGGTGGATCGGGGGCGTCCGTTGCAAAAATTACCGACGCGACTTCGTTGCACGAACTTGTGCATTAATTGCACCAGTTCAGCCCGTTTTGCACCGAAGTTAGTGCAATAACGAAACGGTCTGAAACAACCCAAAACATGAGTTTGGGTTCCAATGGGTGGATCAGCTGCGTTCGTTGCGGAAAATTCAGACGCAACTTAACTCAATGAACTTGTGCATTAATATCACCAGTTCGGCCCATTTTGCACCGAAGTTCGTGCAGTAACGAAATAGTCCGAAACAACCCAAAACATGAGTTTGGGGTCCGATGGGGTGGATCGGCTGCGTTCGTGGCTAAAAATTCCGACGCGACGTCGTTGCATGAACTTGTGTATTAATGGCACTTGTTCGGCTCATTTTGCACCAAAGTTCGTGCAGTAACGAAACGGTCTGAAACAACCCAAAACATGAGTTTGGGGTCCGATGGGGTGCATCGGCTGCGTTCGTTGCTAAAAATTCTGACGCAACTTCGTTGCATGAACTTTTGCAGTAACATCACCAGTTCGGCCCATTTTGCACCGAAGTTCGAGCAGCAACGAACCGGTCTGAAACGACGCAAAACATGGGTCTGGGGTCCAATGGGGTGGATGTGAGGCGTTCGTTGCAAAAAATACCGACGCGACGTCGTTGCACGATCTAGTGCATTAATTGCACCAGTTCAGCACGTTTTGCACCGAAGTTTGTGCAGTAACGAAACGGTCCGAAATGACCCAAAACATGAGTTTGGGGTCCAATGTGGTGGATCGGCTGCGTGGTTGCTAAAAATTCCGACGCGACTTCGTTGCACGAACTTGTGCATTAATGGCACCAGTTCGGCTCATTTTGCACCAAAGTTCGTGCAGTAACGAAACGGTGTGAAACAACCCAAAACATGAGTTTGGGGTCCAATGGGTGGATCGGGTGCGTTCGTTGCGGAAAATTCCGACGCAACTTAACTGAATGAACTTGTGCATTAATATCACCAGTTCGGCCCATTTTGTATCGAAGTTCGTGCAGTAACGAAACAGTCCGAAACGACCCAAAACATGAGTTTTGGGTCCGATGGGGTGGATCAGCTGCGTTCGTTGCTAAAAATTCCAACGCGACTTCGTTGCACGAACTTGTGAATTAATGGTACCAGTTCGACTCATTTTGCACAAAACATGGGTCTGGGGTCCAATGGGGTGGATCGAGTGCGTTAGTTGCAAAAAATACCGACGCGACGTCGTTGCACGATCTAGTGTATTAATTGCACAAGTTCAGCATGTTTTGCACCGAAGTTTGTGCACTAACGAAACGGTCCGAAATGACCCAAAACATGAGTTTGGGGTCCAATGGGGTGGATCGGCTGCGTTGGTTGCTAAAAATTCCGACGCGACTTCGTTGCACGAACTTGTGCATTAATGCCACCAGTTCGGCTCATTTTGCACCAAAGTTCGTGCAGTAACGAAACGGTCTGAAACAACCGAAAACATGAGTTTGGGGTCCAATGGGTTGATCGGGTGCGTTCGTTGCGGAAAATTCCGACGCAACTTAACTGAATGAACTTGTGCATTAATATCACCTGTTCGGCCCATTTTGCATCGAAGTTCGTGCAGTAACGAAACGGTCTGAAACAACCGAAAACATGAGTTTGGGGTCCAATGGGTGGATCGGGTGCGTTCGTTGCGGAAATTCCGACGCAACATAACTGAATGAACTTTTGCATTAATATCACAAGTTCGGCCCATTTTGCATCGAAGTTCGTGCAGTAACGAAATAGTCCGAAATGACCCAAAACATGAGTTTTTGGTCCAATGGGGTGGATCGGCTGCGTTCGTTGCTAAAAATTCCTACGCGACTTCGTTGCACGAACTTGTGCATTAATGGTACCAGTTCGACTCATTTTGCACAAAACATGGGTCTAGTGTCCAATGGGGTGGATGGGGGCGTTCGTTGCAAAAAGTACCGACGCGACATCGTTGCACGAACTTGTGCTTTAATTGCACCAGTTCAGCCCATTTTGCACCGAAGTTCGTGCGGTAACAAAACGGCCCAAACAACCCAAAACATGAGTTTGGGGTCTAATGGGGTGGATCGGGGGCGTCCGTTGCAAAAATTACCGACGCGACTTCGTTGCACGAACTTGTGCATTAATTGCACCAGTTCAGCCCGTTTTGCACCGAAGTTAGTGCAATAACTAAACGGTCTGAAACAACCCAAAACATGAGTTTGGGTTCCAATGGGTGGATCAGCTGCGTTCGTTGCGGAAAATTCAGACGCAACTTAACTCAATGAACTTGTGCATTAATATCACCAGTTCGGCCCATTTTGCACCGAAGTTCGTGCAGTAACGAAACAGTCCGAAACAACCCAAAACATGAGTTTGGGGTCCGATGGGGTGGATCGGCTGCGTTCGTGGCTAAAAATTCCGACGCGACGTCGTTGCATGAACTTGTGTATTAATGGCACTTGTTCGGCTCATTTTGCACCAAAGTTCGTGCAGTAACGAAACGGTCTGAAACAACCCAAAACATGAGTTTGGGGTCCGATGGGGTGCATCGGCTGCGTTCGTTGCTAAAAATTCTGACGCAACTTCGTTGCATGAACTTTTGCAGTAACATCACCAGTTCGGCCCATTTTGCACCGAAGTTCGAGCAGCAACGAACCGGTCTGAAACGACGCAAAACATGGGTCTGGGGTCCAATGGGGTGGATGTGAGGCGTTCGTTGCAAAAAATACCGACGCGACGTCGTTGCACGATCTAGTGCATTAATTGCACCAGTTCAGCACGTTTTGCACCGAAGTTTGTGCAGTAACGAAACGGTCCGAAATGACCCAAAACATGAGTTTGGGGTCCAATGTGGTGGATCGGCTGCGTGGTTGCTAAAAATTCCGACGCGACTTCGTTGCACGAACTTGTGCATTAATGGCACCAGTTCGGCTCATTTTGCACCAAAGTTCGTGCAGTAACGAAACGGTGTGAAACAACCCAAAACATGAGTTTGGGGTCCAATGGGTGGATCGGGTGCGTTCGTTGCGGAAAATTCCGACGCAACTTAACTGAATGAACTTGTGCATTAATATCACCAGTTCGGCCCATTTTGTATCGAAGTTCGTGCAGTAACGAAACAGTCCGAAACGACCCAAAACATGAGTTTTGGGTCCAATGGGGTGGATCAGCTGCGTTCGTTGCTAAAAATTCCAACGCGACTTCGTTGCACGAACTTGTGAATTAATGGTACCAGTTCGACTCATTTTGCACAAAACATGGGTCTGGGGTCCAATGGGGTGGATCGAGTGCGTTAGTTGCAAAAAATACCGACGCGACGTCGTTGCACGATCTAGTGTATTAATTGCACAAGTTCAGCACGTTTTGCACCGAAGTTTGTGCACTAACGAAACGGTCCGAAATGACCCAAAACATGAGTTTGGGGTCCAATGGGGTGGATCGGCTGCGTTGGTTGCTAAAAATTCCGACGCGACTTCGTTGCACGAACTTGTGCATTAATGCCACCAGTTCGGCTCATTTTGCACCAAAGTTCGTGCAGTAACGAAACGGTCTGAAACAACCGAAAACATGAGTTTGGGGTCCAATGGGTGGATCGGGTGCGTTCGTTGCGGAAAATTCCGACGCAACTTAACTGAATGAACTTGTGCATTAATATCACCTGTTCGGCCCATTTTGCATCGAAGTTCGTGCAGTAACGAAACGGTCTGAAACAACCGAAAACATGAGTTTGGGGTCCAATGGGTGGATCGGGTGCGTTCGTTGCGGAAATTCCGACGCAACATAACTGAATGAACTTGTGCATTAATATCACAAGTTCGGCCCATTTTGCATCGAAGTTCGTGCAGTAACGAAATAGTCCAAAATGACCCAAAACATGAGTTTTTGGTCCAATGGGGTGGATCGGCTGCGTTCGTTGCTAAAAATTCCTACGCGACTTCGTTGCACGAACTTGTGCATTAATGGTACCAGTTCGACTCATTTTGCACAAAACATGGGTCTAGTGTCCAATGGGGTGGATGGGGGCGTTCGTTGCAAAACGTACCGACGCGACATCGTTGCACGAACTTGTGCATTAATTGCACCAGTTCAGCCCATTTTGCACCGAAGTTCGTGCGGTAACAAAACGGCCCAAACAACCCAAAACATGAGTTTGGGGTCTAATGGGGTGGATCGGGGGCGTCCGTTGCAAAAATTACCGACGCGACTTCGTTGCACGAACTTGTGCATTAATTGCACCAGTTCAGCCCGTTTTGCACCGAAGTTAGTGCAATAACGAAACGGTCTGAAACAACCCAAAACATGAGTTTGGGGTCCAATGGGTGGATCAGCTGCGTTCGTTGCGGAAAATTCTTACGCAACTTAACTCAATGAACTTGTGCATTAATATCACCAGTTCGGCCCATTTTGCACCGAAGTTCGTGCAGTAACGAAACAGTCCGAAACAACCCAAAACATGAGTTTGGGGTCCGATGGGGTGGATCGGCTGCGTTCGTGGCTAAAAATTCCGACGCGACGTCGTTGCATGAACTTGTGTATTAATGGCACTTGTTCGGCTCATTTTGCACCAAAGTTCGTGCAGTAACGAAACGGTCTGAAACAACCCAAAACATGAGTTTGGGGTCCGATGGGGTGCATCGGCTGCGTTCGTTGCTAAAAATTCTGACGCAACTTCGTTGCATGAACTTTTGCAGTAACATCACCAGTTCGGCCCATTTTGCACCGAAGTTCGAGCAGCAACGAACCGGTCTGAAACGACGCAAAACATGGGTCTGGGGTCCAATGGGGTGGATGTGAGGCGTTCGTTGCAAAAAATACCGACGCGACGTCGTTGCACGATCTAGTGCATTAATTGCACCAGTTCAGCACGTTTTGCACCGAAGTTTGTGCAGTAACGAAACGGTCCGAAATGACCCAAAACATGAGTTTGGGGTCCAATGTGGTGGATCGGCTGCGTGGTTGCTAAAAATTCCGACGCGACTTCGTTGCACGAACTTGTGCATTAATGGCACCAGTTCGGCTCATTTTGCACCAAAGTTCGTGCAGTAACGAAACGGTGTGAAACAACCCAAAACATGAGTTTGGGGTCCAATGGGTGGATCGGGTGCGTTCGTTGCGGAAAATTCCGACGCAACTTAACTGAATGAACTTGTGCATTAATATCACCAGTTCGGCCCATTTTGCACCGAAGTTCGTGCAGTAATGAAACAGTCCGAAACAACCCAAAACATGAGTTTGGGGTCCGATGGGGTGGATCGGCTGCGTTCGTGGCTAAAAATTCCGGCGCGACGTCGTTGCATGAACTTGTGTATTAATGGCACTTGTTCGGCTCATTTTTTAACAAAGTTCGTGCAGTAACGAAACGGTCTGAAACAAACCAAAACATGAGTTTGGGGTCCGATGGGGTGCATCGGCTGCGTTCGTTGCTAAAAATTCTGACGCAACTTCGTTGCATGAACTTTTGCAGTAACATCACCAGTTCGGCCCATTTTGCACCGAAGTTCGAGCAGCAACGAACCGGTCTGAAACGACGCAAAACATGGGTCTGGGGTCCAATGGGGTGGATGTGAGGCGTTCGTTGCAAAAAATACCGACGCGACGTCGTTGCACGATCTAGTGCATTAATTGCACCAGTTCACCACGTTTTGCACCGAAGTTTGTGCAGGTAACGAAACGGTCCGAAATGACCCAAAACATGAGTTTGGGGTCCAATGTGGTGGATCGGCTGCGTGGTTGCTAAAAATTCCGACGCGACTTCGTTGCACGAACTTGTGCATTAATGGCACCAGTTCGGCTCATTTTGCACCAAAGTTCGTGCAGTAACGAAACGGTGTGAAACAACCCAAAACATGAGTTTGGGGTCCAATGGGTGGATCGGGTGCGTTCGTTGCGGAAAATTCCGACGCAACTTAACTGAATGAACTTGTGCATTAATATCACCAGTTCGGCCCATTTTGTATCGAAGTTCGTGCAGTAACGAAACAGTCCGAAACGACCCAAAACATGAGTTTTGGGTCCGATGGGGTGGATCAGCTGCGTTCGTTGCTAAAAATTCCAACGCGACTTCGTTGCACGAACTTGTGAATTAATGGTACCAGTTCGACTCATTTTGCACAAAACATGGGTCTGGGGTCCAATGGGGTGGATCGAGTGCGTTAGTTGCAAAAAATACCGACGCGACGTCGTTGCACGATCTAGTGTATTAATTGCACAAGTTCAGCATGTTTTGCACCGAAGTTTGTGCACTAACGAAACGGTCCGAAATGACCCAAAACATGAGTTTGGGGTCCAATGGGGTGGATCGGCTGCGTTGGTTGCTAAAAATTCCGACGCGACTTCGTTGCACGAACTTGTGCATTAATGCCACCAGTTCGGCTCATTTTGCACCAAAGTTCGTGCAGTAACGAAACGGTCTGAAACAACCGAAAACATGAGTTTGGGGTCCAATGGGTTGATCGGGTGCGTTCGTTGCGGAAAATTCCGACGCAACTTAACTGAATGAACTTGTGCATTAATATCACCTGTTCGGCCCATTTTGCATCGAAGTTCGTGCAGTAACGAAACGGTCTGAAACAACCGAAAACATGAGTTTGGGGTCCAATGGGTGGATCGGGTGCGTTCGTTGCGGAAATTCCGACGCAACATAACTGAATGAACTTTTGCATTAATATCACAAGTTCGGCCCATTTTGCATCGAAGTTCGTGCAGTAACGAAATAGTCCGAAATGACCCAAAACATGAGTTTTTGGTCCAATGGGGTGGATCGGCTGCGTTCGTTGCTAAAAATTCCTACGCGACTTCGTTGCACGAACTTGTGCATTAATGGTACCAGTTCGACTCATTTTGCACAAAACATGGGTCTAGTGTCCAATGGGGTGGATGGGGGCGTTCGTTGCAAAAAGTACCGACGCGACATCGTTGCACGAACTTGTGCTTTAATTGCACCAGTTCAGCCCATTTTGCACCGAAGTTCGTGCGGTAACAAAACGGCCCAAACAACCCAAAACATGAGTTTGGGGTCTAATGGGGTGGATCGGGGGCGTCCGTTGCAAAAATTACCGACGCGACTTCGTTGCACGAACTTGTGCATTAATTGCACCAGTTCAGCCCGTTTTGCACCGAAGTTAGTGCAATAACTAAACGGTCTGAAACAACCCAAAACATGAGTTTGGGTTCCAATGGGTGGATCAGCTGCGTTCGTTGCGGAAAATTCAGACGCAACTTAACTCAATGAACTTGTGCATTAATATCACCAGTTCGGCCCATTTTGCACCGAAGTTCGTGCAGTAACGAAACAGTCCGAAACAACCCAAAACATGAGTTTGGGGTCCGATGGGGTGGATCGGCTGCGTTCGTGGCTAAAAATTCCGACGCGACGTCGTTGCATGAACTTGTGTATTAATGGCACTTGTTCGGCTCATTTTGCACCAAAGTTCGTGCAGTAACGAAACGGTCTGAAACAACCCAAAACATGAGTTTGGGGTCCGATGGGGTGCATCGGCTGCGTTCGTTGCTAAAAATTCTGACGCAACTTCGTTGCATGAACTTTTGCAGTAACATCACCAGTTCGGCCCATTTTGCACCGAAGTTCGAGCAGCAACGAACCGGTCTGAAACGACGCAAAACATGGGTCTGGGGTCCAATGGGGTGGATGTGAGGCGTTCGTTGCAAAAAATACCGACGCGACGTCGTTGCACGATCTAGTGCATTAATTGCACCAGTTCAGCACGTTTTGCACCGAAGTTTGTGCAGTAACGAAACGGTCCGAAATGACCCAAAACATGAGTTTGGGGTCCAATGTGGTGGATCGGCTGCGTGGTTGCTAAAAATTCCGACGCGACTTCGTTGCACGAACTTGTGCATTAATGGCACCAGTTCGGCTCATTTTGCACCAAAGTTCGTGCAGTAACGAAACGGTGTGAAACAACCCAAAACATGAGTTTGGGGTCCAATGGGTGGATCGGGTGCGTTCGTTGCGGAAAATTCCGACGCAACTTAACTGAATGAACTTGTGCATTAATATCACCAGTTCGGCCCATTTTGTATCGAAGTTCGTGCAGTAACGAAACAGTCCGAAACGACCCAAAACATGAGTTTTGGGTCCAATGGGGTGGATCAGCTGCGTTCGTTGCTAAAAATTCCAACGCGACTTCGTTGCACGAACTTGTGAATTAATGGTACCAGTTCGACTCATTTTGCACAAAACATGGGTCTGGGGTCCAATGGGGTGGATCGAGTGCGTTAGTTGCAAAAAATACCGACGCGACGTCGTTGCACGATCTAGTGTATTAATTGCACAAGTTCAGCACGTTTTGCACCGAAGTTTGTGCACTAACGAAACGGTCCGAAATGACCCAAAACATGAGTTTGGGGTCCAATGGGGTGGATCGGCTGCGTTGGTTGCTAAAAATTCCGACGCGACTTCGTTGCACGAACTTGTGCATTAATGCCACCAGTTCGGCTCATTTTGCACCAAAGTTCGTGCAGTAACGAAACGGTCTGAAACAACCGAAAACATGAGTTTGGGGTCCAATGGGTGGATCGGGTGCGTTCGTTGCGGAAAATTCCGACGCAACTTAACTGAATGAACTTGTGCATTAATATCACCTGTTCGGCCCATTTTGCATCGAAGTTCGTGCAGTAACGAAACGGTCTGAAACAACCGAAAACATGAGTTTGGGGTCCAATGGGTGGATCGGGTGCGTTCGTTGCGGAAATTCCGACGCAACATAACTGAATGAACTTGTGCATTAATATCACAAGTTCGGCCCATTTTGCATCGAAGTTCGTGCAGTAACGAAATAGTCCAAAATGACCCAAAACATGAGTTTTTGGTCCAATGGGGTGGATCGGCTGCGTTCGTTGCTAAAAATTCCTACGCGACTTCGTTGCACGAACTTGTGCATTAATGGTACCAGTTCGACTCATTTTGCACAAAACATGGGTCTAGTGTCCAATGGGGTGGATGGGGGCGTTCGTTGCAAAACGTACCGACGCGACATCGTTGCACGAACTTGTGCATTAATTGCACCAGTTCAGCCCATTTTGCACCGAAGTTCGTGCGGTAACAAAACGGCCCAAACAACCCAAAACATGAGTTTGGGGTCTAATGGGGTGGATCGGGGGGCGTCCGTTGCAAAAATTACCGACGCGACTTCGTTGCACGAACTTGTGCATTAATTGCACCAGTTCAGCCCGTTTTGCACCGAAGTTAGTGCAATAACGAAACGGTCTGAAACAACCCAAAACATGAGTTTGGGGTCCAATGGGTGGATCAGCTGCGTTCGTTGCGGAAAATTCTTACGCAACTTAACTCAATGAACTTGTGCATTAATATCACCAGTTCGGCCCATTTTGCACCGAAGTTCGTGCAGTAACGAAACAGTCCGAAACAACCCAAAACATGAGTTTGGGGTCCGATGGGGTGGATCGGCTGCGTTCGTGGCTAAAAATTCCGACGCGACGTCGTTGCATGAACTTGTGTATTAATGGCACTTGTTCGGCTCATTTTGCACCAAAGTTCGTGCAGTAACGAAACGGTCTGAAACAACCCAAAACATGAGTTTGGGGTCCGATGGGGTGCATCGGCTGCGTTCGTTGCTAAAAATTCTGACGCAACTTCGTTGCATGAACTTTTGCAGTAACATCACCAGTTCGGCCCATTTTGCACCGAAGTTCGAGCAGCAACGAACCGGTCTGAAACGACGCAAAACATGGGTCTGGGGTCCAATGGGGTGGATGTGAGGCGTTCGTTGCAAAAAATACCGACGCGACGTCGTTGCACGATCTAGTGCATTAATTGCACCAGTTCAGCACGTTTTGCACCGAAGTTTGTGCAGTAACGAAACGGTCCGAAATGACCCAAAACATGAGTTTGGGGTCCAATGTGGTGGATCGGCTGCGTGGTTGCTAAAAATTCCGACGCGACTTCGTTGCACGAACTTGTGCATTAATGGCACCAGTTCGGCTCATTTTGCACCAAAGTTCGTGCAGTAACGAAACGGGTGTGAAACAACCCAAAACATGAGTTTGGGGTCCAATGGGTGGATCGGGTGCGTTCGTTGCGGAAAATTCCGACGCAACTTAACTGAATGAACTTGTGCATTAATATCACCAGTTCGGCCCATTTTGCACCGAAGTTCGTGCAGTAATGAAACAGTCCGAAACAACCCAAAACATGAGTTTGGGGTCCGATGGGGTGGATCGGCTGCGTTCGTGGCTAAAAATTCCGGCGCGACGTCGTTGCATGAACTTGTGTATTAATGGCACTTGTTCGGCTCATTTTTTAACAAAGTTCGTGCAGTAACGAAACGGTCTGAAACAAACCAAAACATGAGTTTGGGGTCCGATGGGATGCATCGGCTGCGTTCGTTGCTAAAAATTCTGACGCAACTTCGTTGCATGAACTTTTACAGTAACATCACCAGTTCGGCCCATTTTGCACCGAAGTTCGAGCAGCAACGAACCGGTCTGAAACGACGCAAAACATGGGTCTGGGGTCCAATGGGGTGGATGTGAGGCGTTCGTTGCAAAAAATACCGACGCGACGTCGTTGCACGATCTAGTGCATTAATTGCACCAGTTCACCACGTTTTGCACCGAAGTTTGTGCAGTAACGAAACGGTCCGAAATGACCCAAAACATGAGTTTGGGGTCCAATGTGGTGGATCGGCTGCGTGGTTGCTAAAAATTCCGACGCGACTTCGTTGCACGAACTTGTGCATTAATGGCACCAGTTCGGCTCATTTTGCACCAAAGTTCGTGCAGTAACGAAACGGTGTGAAACAACCCAAAACATGAGTTTGGGGTCCAATGGGTGGATCGGGTGCGTTCGTTGCGGAAAATTCCGACGCAACTTAACTGAATGAACTTGTGCATTAATATCACCAGTTCGGCCCATTTTGTATCGAAGTTCGTGCAGTAACGAAACAGTCCGAAACGACCCAAAACATGAGTTTTGGGTCCAATGGGGTGGATCAGCTGCGTTCGTTGCTAAAAATTCCAACGCGACTTCGTTGCACGGACTTGTGAATTAATGGTACCAGTTCGACTCATTTTGCACAAAACATGGGTCTGGGGTCCAATGGGGTGGATCGAGTGCGTTAGTTGCAAAAAATACCGACGCGACGTCGTTGCACGATCTAGTGTATTAATTGCACAAGTTTAGCACGTTTTGCACCGAAGTTTGTGCACTAACGAAACGGTCCGAAATGACCCAAAACATGAGTTTGGGGTCCAATGGGGTGGATCGGCTGCGTTGGTTGCTAAAAATTCCGACGCGACTTCGTTGCACGAACTTGTGCATTAATGCCACCAGTTCGGCTCATTTTGCACCAAAGTTCGTGCAGTAACGAAACGGTCTGAAACAACCGAAAACATGAGTTTGGGGTCCAATGGGTGGATCGGGTGCGTTCGTTGCGGAAAATTCCGACGCAACTTAACTGAATGAACTTGTGCATTAATATCACCTGTTCGGCCCATTTTGCATCGAAGTTCGTGCAGTAACGAAACGGTCTGAAACAACCGAAAACATGAGTTTGGGGTCCAATGGGTGGATCGGG
>CM064059.1:28125248-28268953 GCA_032594955.1 Panicum miliaceum
AATGGGTGGATCGGGTGCGTTCGTTGCGGAAATTCCGACGCAACATAACTGAATGAACTTGTGCATTAATATCACAAGTTCGGCCCATTTTGCATCGAAGTTCGTGCAGTAACGAAATAGTCCAAAATGACCCAAAACATGAGTTTTTGGTCCAATGGGGTGGATCGGCTGCGTTCGTTGCTAAAAATTCCTACGCGACTTCGTTGCACGAACTTGTGCATTAATGGTACCAGTTCGACTCATTTTGCACAAAACATGGGTCTAGTGTCCAATGGGGTGGATGGGGGCGTTCGTTGCAAAACGTACCGACGCGACATCGTTGCACGAACTTGTGCATTAATTGCACCAGTTCAGCCCATTTTGCACCGAAGTTCGTGCGGTAACAAAACGGCCCAAACAACCCAAAACATGAGTTTGGGGTCTAATGGGGTGGATCGGGGGCGTCCGTTGCAAAAATTACCGACGCGACTTCGTTGCACGAACTTGTGCATTAATTGCACCAGTTCAGCCCGTTTTGCACCGAAGTTAGTGCAATAACGAAACGGTCTGAAACAACCCAAAACATGAGTTTGGGGTCCAATGGGTGGATCAGCTGCGTTCGTTGCGGAAAATTCTTACGCAACTTAACTCAATGAACTTGTGCATTAATATCACCAGTTCGGCCCATTTTGCACCGAAGTTCGTGCAGTAACGAAACAGTCCGAAACAACCCAAAACATGAGTTTGGGGTCCGATGGGGTGGATCGGCTGCGTTCGTGGCTAAAAATTCCGACGCGACGTCGTTGCATGAACTTGTGTATTAATGGCACTTGTTCGGCTCATTTTGCACCAAAGTTCGTGCAGTAACGAAACGGTCTGAAACAACCCAAAACATGAGTTTGGGGTCCGATGGGGTGCATCGGCTGCGTTCGTTGCTAAAAATTCTGACGCAACTTCGTTGCATGAACTTTTGCAGTAACATCACCAGTTCGGCCCATTTTGCACCGAAGTTCGAGCAGCAACGAACCGGTCTGAAACGACGCAAAACATGGGTCTGGGGTCCAATGGGGTGGATGTGAGGCGTTCGTTGCAAAAAATACCGACGCGACGTCGTTGCACGATCTAGTGCATTAATTGCACCAGTTCAGCACGTTTTGCACCGAAGTTTGTGCAGTAACGAAACGGTCCGAAATGACCCAAAACATGAGTTTGGGGTCCAATGTGGTGGATCGGCTGCGTGGTTGCTAAAAATTCCGACGCGACTTCGTTGCACGAACTTGTGCATTAATGGCACCAGTTCGGCTCATTTTGCACCAAAGTTCGTGCAGTAACGAAACGGTGTGAAACAACCCAAAACATGAGTTTGGGGTCCAATGGGTGGATCGGGTGCGTTCGTTGCGGAAAATTCCGACGCAACTTAACTGAATGAACTTGTGCATTAATATCACCAGTTCGGCCCATTTTGCACCGAAGTTCGTGCAGTAATGAAACAGTCCGAAACAACCCAAAACATGAGTTTGGGGTCCGATGGGGTGGATCGGCTGCGTTCGTGGCTAAAAATTCCGGCGCGACGTCGTTGCATGAACTTGTGTATTAATGGCACTTGTTCGGCTCATTTTTTAACAAAGTTCGTGCAGTAACGAAACGGTCTGAAACAAACCAAAACATGAGTTTGGGGTCCGATGGGATGCATCGGCTGCGTTCGTTGCTAAAAATTCTGACGCAACTTCGTTGCATGAACTTTTACAGTAACATCACCAGTTCGGCCCATTTTGCACCGAAGTTCGAGCAGCAACGAACCGGTCTGAAACGACGCAAAACATGGGTCTGGGGTCCAATGGGGTGGATGTGAGGCGTTCGTTGCAAAAAATACCGACGCGACGTCGTTGCACGATCTAGTGCATTAATTGCACCAGTTCACCACGTTTTGCACCGAAGTTTGTGCAGTAACGAAACGGTCCGAAATGACCCAAAACATGAGTTTGGGGTCCAATGTGGTGGATCGGCTGCGTGGTTGCTAAAAATTCCGACGCGACTTCGTTGCACGAACTTGTGCATTAATGGCACCAGTTCGGCTCATTTTGCACCAAAGTTCGTGCAGTAACGAAACGGTGTGAAACAACCCAAAACATGAGTTTGGGGTCCAATGGGTGGATCGGGTGCGTTCGTTGCGGAAAATTCCGACGCAACTTAACTGAATGAACTTGTGCATTAATATCACCAGTTCGGCCCATTTTGTATCGAAGTTCGTGCAGTAACGAAACAGTCCGAAACGACCCAAAACATGAGTTTTGGGTCCAATGGGGTGGATCAGCTGCGTTCGTTGCTAAAAATTCCAACGCGACTTCGTTGCACGGACTTGTGAATTAATGGTACCAGTTCGACTCATTTTGCACAAAACATGGGTCTGGGGTCCAATGGGGTGGATCGAGTGCGTTAGTTGCAAAAAATACCGACGCGACGTCGTTGCACGATCTAGTGTATTAATTGCACAAGTTTAGCACGTTTTGCACCGAAGTTTGTGCACTAACGAAACGGTCCGAAATGACCCAAAACATGAGTTTGGGGTCCAATGGGGTGGATCGGCTGCGTTGGTTGCTAAAAATTCCGACGCGACTTCGTTGCACGAACTTGTGCATTAATGCCACCAGTTCGGCTCATTTTGCACCAAAGTTCGTGCAGTAACGAAACGGTCTGAAACAACCGAAAACATGAGTTTGGGGTCCAATGGGTGGATCGGGTGCGTTCGTTGCGGAAAATTCCGACGCAACTTAACTGAATGAACTTGTGCATTAATATCACCTGTTCGGCCCATTTTGCATCGAAGTTCGTGCAGTAACGAAACGGTCTGAAACAACCGAAAACATGAGTTTGGGGTCCAATGGGTGGATCGGGTGCGTTCGTTGCGGAAATTCCGACGCAACATAACTGAATGAACTTGTGCATTAATATCACAAGTTCGGCCCATTTTGCATCGAAGTTCGTGCAGTAACGAAATAGTCCGAAATGACCCAAAACATGAGTTTTTGGTCCAATGGGGTGGATCGGCTGCGTTCGTTGCTAAAAATTCCTACGCGACTTCGTTGCACGAACTTGTGCATTAATGGTACCAGTTCGACTCATTTTGCACAAAACATGGGTCTAGTGTCCAATGGGGTGGATGGGGGCGTTCGTTGCAAAAAGTACCGACGCGACATCGTTGCACGAACTTGTGCATTAATTGCACCAGTTCAGCCCATTTTGCACCGAAGTTCGTGCAGTAACAAAACGGCCCAAACAACCCAAAACATGAGTTTGGGGTCTAATGGGGTGGATCGGGGGCGTCCGTTGCAAAAATTACCGACGCGACTTCGTTGCACGAACTTGTGCATTAATTGCACCAGTTCAGCCCGTTTTGCACCGAAGTTAGTGCAATAACGAAACGGTCTGAAACAACCCAAAACATGAGTTTGGGGTCCAATGGGTGGATCAGCTGCGTTCGTTGCGGAAAATTCTGACGCAACTTAACTCAATGAACTTGTGCATTAATATCACCAGTTCGGCCCATTTTGCACCGAAGTTCGTGCAGTAACGAAACAGTCCGAAACAACCCAAAACATGAGTCTGGGGTCCGATGGGGTGGATCGGCTGCGTTCGTGGCTAAAAATTCCGACGCGACGTCGTTGCATGAACTTGTGTATTAATGGCACTTGTTCGGCTCATTTTGCACCAAAGTTCGTGCAGTAACGAAACGGTCTGAAACAATCCAAAACATGAGTTTGGGGTCCGATGGGGTGCATCGGCTGCGTTCGTTGCTAAAAATTCTGACGCAACTTCGTTGCATGAACTTTTGCAGTAACATCACCAGTTCGGCCCATTTTGCACCGAAGTTCGAGCAGCAACGAACCGGTCTGAAACGACGCAAAACATGGGTCTGGGGTCCAATGGGGTGGATGTGAGGCGTTCGTTGCAAAAAATACCGACGCGACGTCGTTGCACGATCTAGTGCATTAATTGCACCAGTTCAGCACGTTTTGCACCGAAGTTTGTGCAATAACGAAACGGTCCGAAATGACCCAAAACATGAGTTTGGGGTCCAATGTGGTGGATCGGCTGCGTGGTTGCTAAAATTCCGACGCGACTTCGTTGCACGAACTTGTGCATTAATGGCACCAGTTCGGCTCATTTTGCACCAAAGTTCGTGCAGTAACGAAACGGTGTGAAACAACCCAAAACATGAGTTTGGGGTCCAATGGGTGGATCGGGTGCGTTCGTTGCGGAAAATTCCGACGCAACTTAACTGAATGAACTTGTGCATTAATATCACCAGTTCGGCCCATTTTGTATCGAAGTTCGTGCAGTAACGAAACAGTCCGAAACGACCCAAAACATGAGTTTTGGGTCCAATGGGGTGGATCAGCTGCGTTCGTTGCTAAAAATTCCAACGCGACTTCGTTGCACGGACTTGTGAATTAATGGTACCAGTTCGACTCATTTTGCACAAAACATGGGTCTGGGGTCCAATGGGGTGGATCGAGTGCGTTAGTTGCAAAAAATACCGACGCGACGTCGTTGCACCGATCTAGTGTATTAATTGCACAAGTTCAGCACGTTTTGCACCGAAGTTTGTGCACTAACGAAACGGTCCGAAATGACCCAAAACATGAGTTTGGGGTCCAATGGGGTGGATCGGCTGCGTTGGTTGCTAAAAATTCCGACGCGACTTCGTTGCACGAACTTGTGCATTAATGCCACCAGTTCGGCTCATTTTGCACCAAAGTTCGTGCAGTAACGAAACGGTCTGAAACAACCGAAAACATGAGTTTGGGGTCCAATGGGTGGATCGGGTGCGTTCGTTGCGGTAAATTCCGACGCAACTTAACTGAATGAACTTGTGCATTAATATCACCTGTTCGGCCCATTTTGCATCGAAGTTCGTGCAGTAACGAAACGGTCTGAAACAACCGAAAACATGAGTTTGGGGTCCAATGGGTGGATCGGGTGCGTTCGTTGCGGAAATTCCGACGCAACATAACTGAATGAACTTGTGCATTAATATCACAAGTTCGGCCCATTTTGCATCGAAGTTCGTGCAGTAACGAAATAGTCCAAAATGACCCAAAACATGAGTTTTTGGTCCAATGGGGTGGATCGGCTGCGTTCGTTGCTAAAAATTCCTACGCGACTTCGTTGCACGAACTTGTGCATTAATGGTACCAGTTCGACTCATTTTGCACAAAACATGGGTCTAGTGTCCAATGGGGTGGATGGGGGCGTTCGTTGCAAAACGTACCGACGCGACATCGTTGCACGAACTTGTGCATTAATTGCACCAGTTCAGCCCATTTTGCACCGAAGTTCGTGCGGTAACAAAACGGCCGAAACAACCCAAAACATGAGTTTGGGGTCTAATGGGGTGGATCGGGGGCGTCCGTTGCAAAAATTACCGACGCGACTTCGTTGCACGAACTTGTGCATTAATTGCACCAGTTCAGCCCGTTTTGCACCGAAGTTAGTGCAATAACGAAACGGTCTGAAACAACCCAAAACATGAGTTTTGGGGTCCAATGGGTGGATCAGCTGCGTTCGTTGCGGAAAATTCTGACGCAACTTAACTCAATGAACTTGTGCATTAATATCACCAGTTCGGCCCATTTTGCACCGATGTTCGTGCAGTAATGAAACAGTCCGAAACAACCCAAAACATGAGTTTGGGGTCCGATGGGGTGGATCGGCTGCGTTCGTGGCTAAAAATTCCGGCGCGACGTCGTTGCATGAACTTGTGTATTAATGGCACTTGTTCGGCTCATTTTGCACCAAAGTTCGTGCAGTAACGAAACGGTCTGAAACAACCCAAAACATGAGTTTGGGGTCGATGGGGTGCATCGGCTGCGTTCGTTGCTAAAAATTCTGACGCAACTTCGTTGCATGAACTTTTGCAGTAACATCACCAGTTCGGCCCATTTTGCACCGAAGTTCGAGCAGCAACGAACCGGTCTGAAACGACGCAAAACATGGGTCTGGGGTCCAATGGGGTGGATGTGAGGCGTTCGTTGCAAAAAATACCGACGCGACGTCGTTGCACGATCTAGTGCATTAATTGCACCAGTTCAGCACGTTTTGCACCGAAGTTTGTGCAGTAACGAAACGGTCCGAAATAACCCAAAACATGAGTTTGGGGTCCAATGTGGTGGATCGGCTGCGTGGTTGCTAAAAATTCCGACGCGACTTCGTTGCACGAACTTGTGCATTAATGGCACCAGTTCGGCTCATTTTGCACCAAAGTTCGTGCAGTAACGAAACGGTGTGAAACAACCCAAAACATGAGTTTGGGGTCCAATGGGTGGATCGGGTGCGTTCGTTGCGGAAAATTCCGACGCAACTTAACTGAATGAACTTGTGCATTAATATCACCAGTTCGGCCCATTTTGCACCGAAGTTCGTGCAGTAATGAAACAGTCCGAAACAACCCAAAACATGAGTTTGGGGTCCGATGGGGTGGATCGGCTGCGTTCGTGGCTAAAAATTCCGGCGCGACGTCGTTGCATGAACTTGTGTATTAATGGCACTTGTTCGGCTCATTTTTTAACAAAGTTCGTGCAGTAACGAAACGGTCTGAAACAAACCAAAACATGAGTTTGGGGTCCGATGGGGTGCATCGGCTGCGTTCGTTGCTAAAAATTCTGACGCAACTTCGTTGCATGAACTTTTGCAGTAACATCACCAGTTCGGCCCATTTTGCACCGAAGTTCGAGCAGCAACGAACCGGTCTGAAACGACGCAAAACATGGGTCTGGGGTCCAATGGGGTGGATGTGAGGCGTTCGTTGCAAAAAATACCGACGCGACGTCGTTGCACGATCTAGTGCATTAATTGCACCAGTTCAGCACGTTTTGCACCGAAGTTTGTGCAGTAACGAAACGGTCCGAAATGACCCAAAACATCAGTTTGGGGTCCAATGTGGTGGATCGGCTGCGTGGTTGCTAAAAATTCCGACGCGACTTCGTTGCACGAACTTGTGCATTAATGGCACCAGTTCGGCTCATTTTGCACCAAAGTTCGTGCAGTAACGAAACGGTGTGAAACAACCCAAAACATGAGTTTGGGGTCCAATGGGTGGATCGGGTGCGTTCGTTGCGGAAAATTCCGACGCAACTTAACTGAATGAACTTGTGCATTAATATCACCAGTTCGGCCCATTTTGTATCGAAGTTCGTGCAGTAACGAAACAGTCCGAAACGACCCAAAACATGAGTTTTGGGTCCAATGGGGTGGATCAGCTGCGTTCGTTGCTAAAAATTCCAACGCGACTTCGTTGCACGGACTTGTGAATTAATGGTACCAGTTCGACTCATTTTGCACAAAACATGGGTCTGGGGTCCAATGGGGTGGATCGAGTGCGTTAGTTGCAAAAAATTCCGACGCGACGTCGTTGCACGATCTAGTGTATTAATTGCACAAGTTCAGCACGTTTTGCACCAAAGTTTGTGCACTAACGAAACGGTCCGAAATGACCCAAAACATGAGTTTGGGGTCCAATGGGGTGGATCGGCTGCGTTGGTTGCTAAAAATTCCGACGCAACTTCGTTGCACGAACTTGTGCATTAATGCCACCAGTTCGGCTCATTTTGCACCAAAGTTCGTGCAGTAACGAAACGGTCTGAAACAACCGAAAACGTGAGTTTGGGGTCCAATGGGTGGATCGGGTGCGTTCGTTGCGGAAAATTCCGACGCAACTTAACTGAATGAACTTGTGCATTAATATCACCTGTTCGGCCCATTTTGCATCGAAGTTCGTGCAGTAACGAAACGGTCTGAAACAACCGAAAACATGAGTTTGGGGTCCAATGGGTGGATCGGGTGCGTTCGTTGCGGAAATTCCGACGCAACATAACTGAATGAACTTGTGCATTAATATCACAAGTTCGGCCCATTTTGCATCGAAGTTCGTGCAGTAACGAAATAGTCCGAAATGACCCAAAACATGAGTTTTTGGTCCAATGGGGTGGATCGGCTGCGTTCGTTGCTAAAAATTCCTACGCGACTTCGTTGCACGAACTTGTGCATTAATGGTACCAGTTCGACTCATTTTGCACAAAACATGGGTCTAGTGTCCAATGGGGTGGATGGGGGCGTTCGTTGCAAAAAGTACCGACGCGACTTCGTTGCACGAACTTGTGCATTAATTGCACCAGTTCAGCCCATTTTGCACCGAAGTTCGTGCGGTAACAAAACGGCCGAAACAACCCAAAACATGAGTTTGGGGTCTAATGGGGTGGATCGGGGGCGTCCGTTGCAAAAATTACCGACGCGACTTCGTTGCACGAACTTGTGCATTAATTGCACCAGTTCAGCCCGTTTTGCACCGAAGTTAGTGCAATAACGAAACGGTCTGAAACAACCCAAAACATGAGTTTGGGGTCCAATGGGTGGATCAGCTGCGTTCGTTGCGGAAAATTCTGACGCAACTTAACTCAATGAACTTGTGCATTAATATCACCAGTTCGGCCCATTTTGCACCGATGTTCGTGCAGTAATGAAACAGTCCGAAACAACCCAAAACATGAGTTTGGGGTCCGATGGGGTGGATCGGCTGCGTTCGTGGCTAAAAATTCCGGCGCGACGTCGTTGCATGAACTTGTGTATTAATGGCACTTGTTCGGCTCATTTTGCACCAAAGTTCGTGCAGTAACGAAACGGTCTGAAACAACCCAAAACATGAGTTTGGGGTCGATGGGGTGCATCGGCTGCGTTCGTTGCTAAAAATTCTGACGCAACTTCGTTGCATGAACTTTTGCAGTAACATCACCAGTTCGGCCCATTTTGCACCGAAGTTCGAGCAGCAACGAACCGGTCTGAAACGACGCAAAACATGGGTCTGGGGTCCAATGGGGTGGATGTGAGGCGTTTGTTGCAAAAAATACCGACGCGACGTCGTTGCACGATCTAGTGCATTAATTGCACCAGTTCAGCACGTTTTGCACCGAAGTTTGTGCAGTAACGAAATGGTCCGAAATGACCCAAAACATGAGTTTGGGGTCCAATGTGGTGGATCGGCTGCGTGGTTGCTAAAAAATCCGACGCGACTTCGTTGCACGAACTTGTGCATTAATGGCACCAGTTCGGCTCATTTTGCACCAAAGTTCGTGCAGTAACGAAACGGTGTGAAACAACCCAAAACATGAGTTTGGGGTCCAATGGGTGGATCGGGTGCGTTCGTTGCGGAAAATTCCGACGCAACTTAACTGAATGAACTTGTGCATTAATATCACCAGTTCGGCCCATTTTGTATCGAAGTTCGTGCAGTAACGAAACAGTCCGAAACGACCCAAAACATGAGTTTTGGGTCCAATGGGGTGGATCAGCTGCGTTCGTTGCTAAAAATTCCAACGCGACTTCGTTGCACGGACTTGTGAATTAATGGTACCAGTTCGACTCATTTTGCACAAAACATGGGTCTGGGGTCCAATGGGGTGGATCGAGTGCGTTAGTTGCAAAAAATACCGACGCGACGTCGTTGCACGATCTAGTGTATTAATTGCACAAGTTCAGCACGTTTTGCACCGAAGTTTGTGCACTAACGAAACGGTCCGAAATGACCCAAAACATGAGTTTGGGGTCCAATGGGGTGGATCGGCTGCGTTGGTTGCTAAAAATTCCGACGCGACTTCGTTGCACGAACTTGTGCATTAATGCCACCAGTTCGGCTCATTTTGCACCAAAGTTCGTGCAGTAACGAAACGGTCTGAAACAACCGAAAACATGAGTTTGGGGTCCAATGGGTGGATCGGGTGCGTTCGTTGCGGAAAATTCCGACGCAACTTAACTGAATGAACTTGTGCATTAATATCACCTGTTCGGCCCATTTTGCATCGAAGTTCGTGCAGTAACGAAACGGTTTGAGACAACCGAAAACATGAGTTTGGGGTCCAATGGGTGGATCGGGTGCGTTCGTTGCGGAAATTCCGACGCAACATAACTGAATGAACTTGTGCATTAATATCACAAGTTCGGCCCATTTTGCATCGAAGTTCGTGCAGTAACGAAATAGTCCGAAATGACCCAAAACATGAGTTTTTGGTCCAATGGGGTGGATCGGCTGCGTTCGTTGCTAAAAATTCCTACGCGACTTCGTTGCACGAACTTGTGCATTAATGGTACCAGTTCGACTCATTTTGCACAAAACATGGGTCTAGTGTCCAATGGGGTGGATGGGGGCGTTCGTTGCAAAAAGTACCGACGCGACTTCGTTGCACGAACTTGTGCATTAATTGCACCAGTTCAGCCCATTTTGCACCGAAGTTCGTGCGGTAACAAAACGGCCGAAACAACCCAAAACATGAGTTTGGGGTCTAATGGGGTGGATCGGGGGCGTCCGTTGCAAAAATTACTGACGCGACTTCGTTGCACGAACTTGTGCATTAATTGCACCAGTTCAGCCCGTTTTGCACCGAAGTTAGTGCAATAACGAAACGGTCTGAAACAACCCAAAACATGAGTTTGGGGTCCAATGGGTGGATCAGCTGCGTTCGTTGCGGAAAATTCTGACGCAACTTAACTCAATGAACTTGTGCATTAATATCACCAGTTCGGCCCATTTTGCACCAAAGTTCGTGCAGTAATGAAACAGTCCGAAACAACCCAAAACATGAGTTTGGGGTCCGATGGGGTGGATCGGCTGCGTTCGTGGCTAAAAATTCCGGCGCGACGTCGTTGCATGAACTTGTGTATTAATGGCACTTGTTCGGCTCATTTTGCACCAAAGTTCGTGCAGTAACGAAACGGTCTGAAACAACCCAAAACATGAGTTTGGGGTCGATGGGGTGCATCGGCTGCGTTCGTTGCTAAAAATTCTGACGCAACTTCGTTGCATGAACTTTTGCAGTAACATCACCAGTTCGGCCCATTTTGCACCGAAGTTCGAGCAGCAACGAACCGGTCTGAAACGACGCAAAACATGGGTCTGGGGTCCAATGGGGTGGATGTGAGGCGTTCGTTGCAAAAAATACCGACGCGACGTCGTTGCACGATCTAGTGCATTAATTGCACCAGTTCAGCACGTTTTGCACCGAAGTTTGTGCAGTAACGAAACGGTCCGAAATAACCCAAAACATGAGTTTGGGGTCCAATGTGGTGGATCGGCTGCGTGGTTGCTAAAAATTCCGACGCGACTTCGTTGCACGAACTTGTGCATTAATGGCACCAGTTCGGCTCATTTTGCACCAAAGTTCGTGCAGTAACGAAACGGTGTGAAACAACCCAAAACATGAGTTTGGGGTCCAATGGGTGGATCGGGTGCGTTCGTTGCGGAAAATTCCGACGCAACTTAACTAAATGAACTTGTGCATTAATATCACCAGTTCGGCCCATTTTGTATCGAAGTTCGTGCAGTAACGAAACAGTCCGAAACGACCCAAAACATGAGTTTTGGGTCCAATGGGGTGGATCAGCTGCGTTCGTTGCTAAAAATTCCAACGCGACTTCGTTGCACGGACTTGTGAATTAATGGTACGAGTTCGACTCATTTTGCACAAAACATGGGTCTGGGGTCCAATGGGGTGGATCGAGTGCGTTAGTTGCAAAAAATACCGACGCGACGTCGTTGCACGATCTAGTGTATTAATTGCACAAGTTCAGCACGTTTTGCACCGAAGTTTGTGCACTAACGAAACGGTCCGAAATGACCCAAAACATGAGTTTGGGGTCCAATGGGGTGGATCGGCTGCGTTGGTTGCTAAAAATTCCGACGCGACTTCGTTGCACGAACTTGTGCATTAATGCCACCAGTTCGGCTCATTTTGCACCAAAGTTCGTGCAGTAACGAAACGGTCTGAAACAACCGAAAACATGAGTTTGGGGTCCAATGGGTGGATCGGGTGCGTTCGTTGCGGAAAATTCCGACGCAACTTAACTGAATGAACTTGTGCATTAATATCACCTGTTCGGCCCATTTTGCATCGAAGTTCGTGCAGTAACGAAACGGTTTGAGACAACCGAAAACATGAGTTTGGGGTCCAATGGGTGGATCGGGTGCGTTCGTTGCGGAAATTAAGACGCAACATAACTGAATGAACTTGTGCATTAATATCACAAGTTCGGCCCATTTTGCATCGAAGTTCGTGCAGTAACGAAATAGTCCGAAATGACCCAAAACATGAGTTTTTGGTCCAATGGGGTGGATCGGCTGCGTTCGTTGCTAAAAATTCCTACGCGACTTCGTTGCACGAACTTGTGCATTAATGGTACCAGTTCGGCTCATTTTGCACAAAACATGGGTCTAGTGTCCAATGGGGTGGATGGGGGCGTTCGTTGCAAAAAGTACCGACGCGACTTCGTTGCACGAACTTGTGCATTAATTGCACCAGTTCAGCCCATTTTGCACCGAAGTTCGTGCGGTAACAAAACGGCCGAAACAACCCAAAACATGAGTTTGGGGTCTAATGGGGTGGATCGGGGGCGTCCGTTGCAAAAATTACCGACGCGACTTCGTTGCACGAACTTGTGCATTAATTGCACCAGTTCAGCCCGTTTTGCACCGAAGTTAGTGCAATAACGAAACGGTCTGAAATGACCCAAAACATGAGTTTGGGGTCCAATGGGTGGATCAGCTGCGTTCGTTGCGGAAAATTCTGACGCAACTTAACTCAATGAACTTGTGCATTAATATCACCAGTTCGGCCCATTTTGCACCGAAGTTCGTGCAGTAATGAAACAGTCCGAAACAACCCAAAACATGAGTTTGGGGTCCGATGGGGTGGATCGGCTGCGTTCGTGGCTAAAAATTCCGGCGCGACGTCGTTGCATGAACTTGTGTATTAATGGCACTTGTTCGGCTCATTTTGCACCAAAGTTCGTGCAGTAACGAAACGGTCTGAAACAACCCAAAACATGAGTTTGGGGTCCGATGGGGTGCATCGGCTGCGTTCGTTGCTAAAAATTCTGACGCAACTTCGTTGCATGAACTTTTGCAGTAACATCACCAGTTCGGCCCATTTTGCACCGAAGTTCGAGCAGCAACGAACCGGTCTGAAACGACGCAAAACATGGGTCTGGGGTCCAATGGGGTGGATGTGAGGCGTTCGTTGCAAAAAATACCGGCGCGACGTCGTTGCACGATCTAGTGCATTAATTGAACCAGTTCAGCACGTTTTGCACCGAAGTTTGTGCAGTAACGAAACGGTCCGAAATGACCCAAAACATGAGTTTGGGGTCCAATGTGGTGGATCGGCTGCGTGGTTGCTAAAAATTCCGACGCGACTTCGTTGCACGAACTTGTGCATTAATGGCACCAGTTCGGCTCATTTTGCACCAAAGTTCGTGTAGTAACGAAACGGTGTGAAACAACCCAAAACATGAGTTTGGGGTCCAATGGGTGGATCGGGTGCGTTCGTTGCGGAAAATTCCGACGCAACATAACTGAATGAACTTGTGCATTAATATCACCAGTTCGGCCCATTTTGTATCGAAGTTCGTGCAGTAACGAAACAGTCCGAAATGACCCAAAACATGAGTTTTGGGTCCAATGGGGTGGATCAGCTGCGTTCGTTGCTAAAAATTCCAACGCGACTTCGTTGCACGAACTTGTGAATTAATGGTACCAGTTCTACTCATTTTGCACAAAACATGGGTCTGGGGTACAATGGGGTGGATCGAGTGCGTTAGTTGCAAAAAATACCGACGCGACGTCGTTGCACGATCTAGTGTATTAATTGCACAAGTTCAGCACGTTTTGCACCGAAGTTTGTGCACTAACGAAACGGTCCGAAATGACCCAAAACATGAGTTTGGGGTCCAATTGGGTGGATCGGCTGCGTTGGTTGCTAAAAATTCCGACGCGACTTCGTTGCACGAACTTGTGCATTAATGCCACCAGTTCGGCTCATTTGCACCAAAGTTCGTGCAGTAACGAAACGGTCTGAAACAACCGAAAACATGAGTTTGGGGTCCAATGGGTGGATTTGGTGCGTTCGTTGCGGAAAATTCCGACGCAACTTAACTGAATGAACTTGTGCATTAATATCACCTGTTCGGTCCATTTTGCATCGAAGTTCGTGCAGTAACGAAACGGTCTGAAACAACCGAAAACATGAGTTTGGGGTCCAATGGGTGGATCGGGTGCGTTCGTTGCGGAAATTCCGACGCAACATAACTGAATGAACTTGTGCATTAATATCACAAGTTCGGCCCATTTTGCATCGAAGTTCGTGCAGTAACGAAATAGTCCGAAATGACCCAAAACATGAGTTTTTGGTCCAATGGGGTGGATCGGCTGCGTTCGTTGCTAAAAATTCCTACGCGACTTCGTTGCACGAACTTGTGCATTAATGGTACCAGTTCGACTCATTTTGCACAAAACATGGGTCTAGTGTCCAATGGGGTGGATGGGGGCGTTCGTTGCAAAAAGTACCGACGCGACTTCGTTGCACGAACTTGTGCATTAATTGCACCAGTTCAGCCCATTTTGCACCGAAGTTAGTGCGGTAACAAAACGGCCGAAACAACCCAAAATATGAGTTTGGGGTCTAATGGGGTGGATCGGGGGCGTCCGTTGCAAAAATTACCGACGCGACTTCGTTGCACGAACTTGTGCATTAATTGCACCAGTTCAGCCCGTTTTGCACCGAAGTTAGTGCAATAACGAAACGGTCTGAAACAACCCAAAACATGAGTTTGGGGTCCAATGGGTGGATCAGCTGCGTTCGTTGCGGAAAATTCTGACGCAACTTAACTCAATGAACTTGTGCATTAATATCACCAGTTCGGCCCATTTTGCACCGAAGTTCGTGCAGTAACGAAACAGTCCGAAACAACCCAAAACATGAGTTTGGGGTCCGATGGGGTGGATCGGCTGCGTTCGTGGCTAAAAATTCCGACGCGATGTCGTTGCATGAACTTGTGTATTAATGGCACTTGTTCGGCTCATTTTGCACCAAAGTTCGTGCAGTAACGAAACGTTCTGAAACAACCCAAAACATGAGTTTGGGGTCCGATGGGGTGGATCGGCTGCGTTCGTTGCTAAAAATTCCGACGCAACTTCGTTGCATGAACTTTTGCAGTAACATCACCAGTTCGGCCCATTTTGCAGCGAAGTTCGAGCAGCAACGAACCGGTCTGAAATGACGCAAAACATGGGTCTGGGGTCCAATAGGGTGGATTGGAGGCGTTCGTTGCAAAAAATACCGACGCGACGTCGTTGCACGATCTTGAGCATTAATTGCACCAGTTCAGCACGTTTTGCACCGAAGTTCGTGCAGTAATGAAACGGTCCGAAACGACCCAAAACATGAGTTTGGGGTCCAATGGGGTGGATCGGCTGCGTTCGTTGCTAAAAACTCCGACGCGACTTCGTTGCACGAACTTGTGCATTAATGGCACCAGTTCGGCTCATTTTGCACCAAAGTTCGTGCAGCAACGAACCGGTCTGAAACGACGCAAAACATGGGTCTGGGGTCCAATGGGGTTGATCGGGGGCGTTCGTTGCAAAAAATACCGAGGCGACGTTGTTGCACGAACTTGTGCATTAATGGCACCAGTTCGACTCATTTTGCACAAAACATGGGTCTGGGGTCCAATGGGGTGGATCGAGTGCGTTAGTTGCAAAAAATACCGACGCGACGTCGTTGCACGATCTAGTGTATTAATTGCACAAGTTCAGCACGTTTTGCACCGAAGTTTGTGCACTAACGAAACGGTCAGAAATGACCCAAAACATGAATTTGGGGTCCAATGGGGTGGATCGGCTGCGTTGGTTGCTAAAAATTCCGACGCGACTTCGTTGCACGAACTTGTGCATTAATGCCACCAGTTCGGCTCATTTTGCACCAAAGTTCGTGTAGTTACGAAACGGTCTGAAACAACCGAAAACATGAGTTTGGGGTCCAATGGGTGGATCGGGTGCGTTCGTTGCGGAAAATTCCGACGCAACTTAACTGAATGAACTTGTGCATTAATATCACCTGTTCGGCCCATTTTGCATCGAAGTTCGTGCAGTAACGAAACGGTCTGAAACAACCGAAAACATGAGTTTGGGGTCCAATGGGTGGATCGGGTGCGTTCGTTGCGGAAATTCCGACGCAACATAACTGAATGAACTTGTGCATTAATATCACAAGTTCGGCCCATTTTGCATCGAAGTTCGTGCAGTAACGAAATAGTCCGAAATGACCCAAAACATGAGTTTGTGGTCCAATGGGGTGGATCGGCTGCGTTCGTTGCTAAAAATTCCTACGCGACTTCGTTGCACGAACTTGTGCATTAATGGTACCAGTTCGACTCATTTTGCACAAAACATGGGTCTAGTGTCCAATGGGGTGGATGGGGGCGTTCGTTGCAAAAAGTACCGACGCGACTTCGTTGCACGAACTTGTGCATTAATTGCACCAGTTCAGCCCATTTTGCACCGAAGTTCGTGCGGTAACAAAACGGCCGAAACAACCCAAAACATGAGTTTGGGGTCTAATGGGGTGGATCGGGGGCGTCCGTTGCAAAAATTACCGACGCGACTTCGTTGCACGAACTTGTGCATTAATTGCACCAGTTCAGCCCGTTTTGCACCGAAGTTAGTGCAATAACGAAACGGTCTGAAACAACCCAAAACATGAGTTTGGGGTCCAATGGGTGGATCAGCTGCGTTCGTTGCGGAAAATTCAGACGCAACTTAACTCAATGAACTTGTGCATTAATATCACCAGTTCGGCCCATTTTGCACCGAAGTTCGTGCAGTAACGAAACAGTCCGAAACAACCCAAAACATGAGTTTGGGGTCCGATGGGGTGGATCGGCTGCGTTCGTGGCTAAAAATTCCGACGCGACGTCGTTGCATGAACTTGTGTATTAATGGCACTTGTTCGGCTCATTTTGCACCAAAGTTCGTGCAGTAACGAAACGTTCTGAAACAACCCAAAACATGAGTTTGGGGTCCGATGGGGTGGATCGGCTGCGTTCGTTGCTAAAAATTCCGACGCAACTTCGTTGCATGAACTTTTGCAGTAACATCACCAGTTCGGCCCATTTTGCAGCGAAGTTCGAGCAGCAACGAACCGGTCTGAAATGACGCAAAACATGGGTCTGGGGTCCAATAGGGTGGATCGGAGGCGTTCGTTGCAAAAAATACCGACGCGACGTCGTTGCACGATCTTGAGCATTAATTGCACCAGTTCAGCACGTTTTGCACCGAAGTTCGTGCAGTAACGAAACGGTCCGAAACGACCCAAAACTTCATGTTTGGGGTCCAATGGGGTGGATCGGCTGCGTTCATTGCTAAAAACTCCGACGCGACTTCGTTGCACGAACTTGTGCATTAATGGCACCAGTTCGGCTCATTTTGCACCAAAGTTCGTGCAGCAACGAACCGGTCTGAAACGACGCAAAACATGGGTCTGGGGTCCAATGGGGTTGATCGGGGGCGTTCGTTGCAAAAAATACCGAGGCGACGTCGTTGCACGAACTTGTGCATTAATTGCACCAGTTCAACACGTTTTGCACCGAAGTTCGTGCAGTAACGAAACGGTCCGAAACGACCCAAAACATGAGTTTGGGGTCCAATGGGGTGGATCGGCTGCGTTCGTTGCTAAAAATTCCGACGCGACTTTGTTGCACGAACTTGTGCATTAATGGCACCAGTTCGGCTCATTTTGCACCAAAGTTCGTGCAGTAACGAAACGGTCAGAAACAACCCAAAATATGAGTTTGGGGTCCAAATTCTCACCGAAGTTTGTGCAGTAACGAAATGGTCTGAAATGCCCCAAAATATGAGTTTGGGTTCCAATGAGGTGGATCGGGTTCGTTCGTTGCGAAAATTCCGACACGCCTTCGTTCCACAAACTTGTGTATTAATTGAACCAGTTTAGCACGTTTTTCACCGAATTTCGTGTAGTAACGAAGTGGTCCAAAACGCCCCAAAACATGGGTCTGGGGTCCAATGGGGTGGATCGAGTGCGTTAGTTGCAAAAAATACCGACGCGACGTCGTTGCACGATCACCAAAGTTCGTGCAGTAACGAAACGGTCCGAAATGACCCAAAACATGAGTTTGGGGTCCAATGGGGTGGATCGGCTGCGTTGGTTGCTAAAAATTCCGACGCGACTTCGTTGCACGAACTTGTGCATTAATGGCACCAGTTCGGCTCATTTTGCACCAAAGTTCGTGCAGTAACGAAACGGTGTGAAACAACCGAAAACATGAGTTTGGGGTCCAATGGGTGGATCGGGTGCGTTCGTTGCGGAAAATTCCGACGCAACTTAACTGAATGAACTTGTGCATTAATATCACCTGTTCGGCCCATTTTGCATCGAAGTTCGTGCAGTAACGAAACAGTCCGAAACGACCCAAAACATGAGTTTTGGGTCCAATGGGGTGGATCAGCTGCGTTCGTTGCTAAAAATTCCAACGCGACTTCGTTGCACGAACTTGTGAATTAATGGTACCAGTTCGACTCATTTTGCAGAAAACATGGGTCTGGGGTCCAATGGGGTGGATCGAGTGCGTTAGTTGCAAAAAATACCGACGCGGCGTCGTTGCACGATCTAGTGTATTAATTGCACAAGTTCAGCACGTTTTGCACCGAAGTTTGTGCACTAACGAAACGGTCCGAAATGACCCAAAACATGAGTTTGGGGTCCAATTGGGTGGATCGGCTGCGTTGGTTGCTAAAAATTCCGACGCGACTTCGTTGCACGAACTTGTGCATTAATGCCACCAGTTCGGCTCATTTTGCACCAAAGTTCGTGCAGTAACGAAACGGTCTGAAACAACCGAAAACATGAGTTTGGGGTCCAATGGGTGGATCGGGTGCGTTCGTTGCGGAAAATTCCGACGCAACTTAACTGAATGAACTTGTGCATTAATATCACCTGTTCGGCCCATTTTGCATCGAAGTTCGTGCAGTAACGAAACGGTCTGAAACAACCGAAAACATGAGTTTGGGGTCCAATGGGTGGATCGGGTGCGTTCGTTGCGGAAATTCCGACGCAACATAACTGAATGAACTTGTGCATTAATATCACAAGTTCGGCCCATTTTGCATCGAAGTTCGTGCAGTAACGAAATAGTCCGAAATGACCCAAAACATGAGTTTGTGGTCCAATGGGGTGGATCGGCTGCGTTCGTTGCTAAAAATTCCTACGCGACTTCGTTGCACGAACTTGTGCATTAATGGTACCAGTTCGACTCATTTTGCACAAAACATGGGTCTATTGTCCAATGGGGTGGATGGGGGCGTTCGTTGCAAAAAGTACCGACGCGACTTCGTTGCACGAACTTGTGCATTAATTGCACCAGTTCAGCCCATTTTGCACCGAAGTTCGTGCGGTAACAAAACGGCCGAAACAACCCAAAACATGAGTTTGGGGTCTAATGGGGTGGATCGGGGGCGTCCGTTGCAAAAATTACCGACGCGACTTCGTTGCACGAACTTGTGCATTAATTGCACCAGTTCAGCCCGTTTTTCACCGAAGTTAGTGCAATAACGAAACGGTCTGAAACAACCCAAAACATGAGTTTGGGGTCCAATGGGTGGATCAGCTGCGTTCGTTGCGGAAAATTCAGACGCAACTTAACTCAATGAACTTGTGCATTAATATCACCAGTTCGGCCCATTTTGCACCGAAGTTCGTGCAGTAACGAAACAGTCCGAAACAACCCAAAACATGAGTTTGGGGTCCGATGGGGTGGATCGGCTGCGTTCGTGGCTAAAAATTCCGACGCGACGTCGTTGCATGAACTTGTGTATTAATGGCACTTGTTCGGCTCATTTTGCACCAAAGTTCGTGCAGTAACGAAACGTTCTGAAACAACCCAAAACATGAGTTTGGGGTCCGATGGGGTGGATCGGCTGCGTTCGTTGCTAAAAATTCCGACGCAACTTCGTTGCATGAACTTTTGCAGCAACATCACCAGTTCGGCCCATTTTGCAGCGAAGTTCGAGCAGCAACGAACCGGTCTGAAATGACGCAAAACATGGGTCTGGGGTCCAATAGGGTGGATCGGAGGCGTTCGTTGCAAAAAATACCGACGCGACGTCGTTGCACGATCTTGAGCATTAATTGCACCAGTTCAGCACGTTTTGCACCGAAGTTCGTGCAGTAACGAAACGGTCCGAAACGACCCAAAACTTCATGTTTGGGGTCCAATGGGGTGGATCGGCTGCGTTCATTGCTAAAAACTCCGACGCGACTTCGTTGCACGAACTTGTGCATTAATGGCACCAGTTCGGCTCATTTTGCACCAAAGTTCGTGCAGCAACGAACCGGTCTGAAACGACGCAAAACATGGGTCTGGGATCCAATGGGGTTGATCGGGGGCGTTCGTTGCAAAAAATACCGAGGCGACGTCGTTGCACGAACTTGTGCATTAATTGCACCAGTTCAACACGTTTTGCACCGAAGTTCGTGCAGTAACGAAACGGTCCGAAACGACCCAAAACATGAGTTTGGGGTCCAATGGGGTGGATCGGCTGCGTTCGTTGCTAAAAATTCCGACGCGACTTTGTTGCACGAACTTGTGCATTAATGGCACCAGTTCGGCTCATTTTGCACCAAAGTTCGTGCAGTAACGAAACGGTCAGAAACAACCCAAAATATGAGTTTGGGGTCCAATGGGTGGATCGGGTGCGTTCGTTGCGGAAATTTCCGACGCAACTTAACTGAATGAACTTGTGCATTAATATCACCTGTTCGGCCCATTTTGCATCGAAGTTCGTGCAGTAACGAAACAGTCCGAAACGACCCAAAACATGAGTTTTGGGTCCAATGGGGTGGATCAGCTGCATTCGTTGCTAAAAATTCCAACGCGACTTCGTTGCACGAACTTGTGAATTAATGGTACCAGTTCGACTCATTTTGCACAAAACATGGGTCTGGGGTCCAATGGGGTGGATCGAGTGCGTTAGTTGCAAAAAATACCGACGCGGCGTCGTTGCACGATCTAGTGTATTAATTGCACAAGTTCAGCACGTTTTGCACCGAAGTTTGTGCACTAACGAAACGGTCTGAAACAACCGAAAACATGAGTTTGGGGTCCAATGGGTGGATCGGGTGCGTTCGTTGCGGAAAATTCTGACGCAACTTAACTGAATGAACTTGTGCATTAATATCACCTGTTCGGCCCATTTTGCATCGAAGTTCGTGCAGTAACGAAACGGTCTGAAACAACCGAAAACATGATTTTGGGGTCCAATGGGTGGATCGGGTGCGTTCGTTGCGGAAATTCCGACGCAACATAACTGAATGAACTTGTGCATTAATATCACAAGTTCGGCCCATTTTGCATCGAAGTTCGTGCAGTAACGAAATAGTCCGAAATGACCCAAAACATGAGTTTGTGGTCCAATGGGGTGGATCGGCTGCGTTCGTTGCTAAAAATTCCTACGCGACTTCGTTGCACGAACTTGTGCATTAATGGTACCAGTTCGACTCATTTTGCACAAAACATGGGTCTAGTGTCCAATGGGGTGGATGGGGGCGTTCGTTGCAAAAAGTACCGACGCGACTTCGTTGCACGAACTTGTGCATTAATTGCACCAGTTCAGCCCATTTTGCACCGAAGTTCGTGCGGTAACAAAACGGCCGAAACAACCCAAAACATGAGTTTGGGGTCTAATGGGGTGGATCGGGGGCGTCCGTTGCAAAAATTACCGACGCGACTTCGTTGCACGAACTTGTGCATTAATTGCACCAGTTCAGCCCGTTTTGCACCGAAGTTAGTGCAATAACGAAACGGTCTGAAACAACCCAAAACATGAGTTTGGGTTCCAATGGGTGGATCAGCTCCGTTCGTTGCGGAAAATTCAGACGCAACTTAACTCAATGAACTTGTGCATTAATATCACCAGTTCGGCCCATTTTGCACCGAAGTTCGTGCAGTAACGAAACAGTCCGAAACAACCCAAAACATGAGTTTGGGGTCCGATGAGGTGGATCGGCTGCGTTCGTGGCTAAAAATTCCGACGCGACGTCGTTGCATGAACTTGTGTATTAATGGCACTTGTTCGGCTCATTTTGCACCAAAGTTCGTGCAGTAACGAAACGTTCTGAAACAACCCAAAACATGAGTTTGGGGTCCGATGGGGTGGATCGGCTGCGTTCGTTGCTAAAAATTCCGACGCAACTTCGTTGCATGAACTTTTGCAGTAACATCACCAGTTCGGCCCATTTTGCAGCGAAGTTCGAGCAGCAACGAACCGGTCTGAAATGACGCAAAACATGGGTCTGGGGTCCAATAGGGTGGATCGGAGGCGTTCGTTGCAAAAAATACCGACGCGACGTCGTTGCACGATCTTGAGCATTAATTGCACCAGTTCAGCACGTTTTGCACCGAAGTTCGTTGCAGTAACGAAACGGTCCGAAACGACCCAAAACTTCATGTTTGGGGTCCAATGGGGTGGATCGGCTGCGTTCATTGCTAAAAACTCCGACGCGACTTCGTTGCACGAACTTGTGCATTAATGGCACCAGTTCGGCTCATTTTGCACCAAAGTTCGTGCAGCAACGAACCGGTCTGAAACGACGCAAAACATGGGTCTGGGGTCCAATGGGGTTGATCGGGGGCGTTCGTTGCAAAAAATACCGAGGCGACGTCGTTGCACGAACTTGTGCATTAATTGCACCAGTTCAACACGTTTTGCACCGAAGTTCGTGCAGTAACAAAACGGTCCGAAACGACCCAAAACATGAGTTTGGGGTCCAATGGGGTGGATCGGCTGCGTTCGTTGCTAAAAATTCCGACGCGACTTCGTTGCACGAACTTGTGCATTAATGGCACCAGTTCGGCTCATTTTGCACCAAAGTTCGTGCAGTAACGAAACGGTCAGAAACAACCCAAAATATGAGTTTGGGGTCCAAATTCTCACCGAAGTTTGTGCAGTAACGAAATGGTCCGAAATGCCCCAAAATATGAGTTTGGGTTCCAATGAGGTGGATCGGGTTCGTTCGTTGCGAAAATTCCGACACGCCTTCGTTCCACAAACTTGTGTATTAATTGAACCAGTTTAGCACGTTTTTCACCGAATTTCGTGTAGTAACGAAGTGGTCCAAAACGCCCCAAAACATGATTTTGGGGTCCAATGGTGTGGATCGGGGGCGTTCATTGCGAAAAATTCTGACGCGGCTTCATTGCACGAATTTATGCATTAATTGCACCAATTCAGCCCATTTTGCACCGAAGTTTGTGTAGTAACGAAACGGTCCAAAACGCCCAAAAACATGAGTTTGGGGGTCCAATTGGGTGGATGTGGTGCGTTCGTTGCGAAAAATTTCGACGCGACTTCGTTGCAGGAACTTGTGCCTTCATTGCATTAGTTCGGCCCATTTTGCACCAAAGTTCGTGCAGAAACGAAACTGTCCGAAACGCCCCAAAACATGAGTTTGTGGTCCAATGGGGTGGATTGGGTTCGTTCATTGCGAAAAATACCGACGCGACCTCGTTGCACGAACTTGTGCATTAACGGCACTAGTTCAGCCCATTTTCCACCAAACTTCGTGTAGTAAGGAAGGAGACCAAAACGCCCCAAAACATGAGTTTGGGGTCCAATGGGGTGGATCGGGGGCGTTCGTTGCGAAAAATTCTAACACGCCTTCGTTCCACAAACTTGTGTATTAATTGCGCAAGTTTAGCACGTTTTGCACCGAATTTCATGTAGTAACGAAACAGTCCAAAACCCCCCAAAACATGAGTTTGGGGTCCAATGTGGTGGATCGGGGGCGTCCGTTGCCAAAAATTCCAACTCGCCTTCGTTGCACGAACTTGTGCCTAATTGCACCAGTTCAGCCCGTTTTGCACCGAAGTTTGTGCAGTAACGAGACACTCCAAAACGTCCCAAAATATGAGTTTGGGGTCCAATGGGATGCATCGGGCGCGTTCGCTCGAAAAATTCCGACACGATTTCTTTGCACGAACTTGTGCATTAACTGCACGAGTTCAGCTCGTTTTGCGCCGAAGTTTGTGCAGTAACGAAACGTTCTGAAATGTCCCAAAACATGAGTTTGGGGTCCAATGGGGTGGATCGAAGCGTTCGTTGTGAAAAGTTCCAACGCGACTTCGTTGCAAGAACTTGTGCATTAATGGCACCAGTTCGGCCCGTTTTGCACCGAAGTTCGGGCTCTAACAAAACGATCTGAAATGACCCAAATCATGAGTTTTGGGTCCCATGGGGTGGATCGGGTGCGTTCGATATGCAAAAGTCCGACGGACCTTCGCTCCACGAACTTGTGCATTAATTGCACCAGTTCAGCCCATTTTGCACTGAACTTCACGCAGTAATGAAATGGTCCGAAATGCCCAAAAACATGAATTTGGAGTCCAATGGGGTGGATCCTGTTTGTTAGTTCTGAAAAATTCCGACGTGGCTTCATTGCACGAACTTGTGCCTTAATTGCACTTGTTCGGCCCGTTTTGCACCGAAGTTCGTGCAATGACGAAATGGTCCGAAACGCCCCAAAACATGGGTTTGGGGTCCAATGGGGTGGATTGGGTTCGTTCCTTGCAAAAAATACCGACGCGACCTCGTTGCACGAACTTGTGCACTAACGGCTCTAGTTCAACCCATTTTCCACCGATCTTCATGTCGTATGGAAGCAGTCCAAAATGCCCCAAACATGAGTTTGGGGTCCAATGTGGTGGATCGAGGGCGTTCGTTGTGAAAAATTCTGATGCGACTTCGTTGTACGAACCTGTGCCTTAATTGCACCAGTTCAGCCCATTTTGCACCGAAGTTTGTGCAGTAACAAAACGGTCTGAAACGTCCCAAAATATGAGTTTGGGGTCCAATGGGGTGGATCGGATTCGTTCGTTGCGAAAATTCCGACGCGCCTTCGTTCCACAAACTTGTGTATTAATTGCACCAGTTTAGCACGTTTTGCACCGAATTTTGTGTAGTAACGAAACAGTCCAAAACGCCCCAAAACATGAGTTTGGGGTCCAATGGGGTGGATCGGGGGCGTCCGTTGCGAAAACTTCCAACTCGGCTTTGTTGCACGAACATGTGCATTAATTCCACCAGTTCAGCCCATTTTGCACCGAAGTTCGGGCACTAACAAAACGGTCTGAAATGACCCAAAACATGAGTTTGGGCTCCAATGGGGTGGATCCGGTGCATTCGCTATGAAAATGTCCGACGGACCTTCGCTCCACGACCTTGTGCATTAATTGCACCACGTCAGCCCATTTTGAACCGAACTTCGTGCAGTATTGAAACGGACCGAATGCTCAAAAACATGAATTTGGAGTCCAATGGGGTGTTTCAGGCGTTCATTGCGAAAAATTTTGACGCTACTTCATTGCACGAACTTGTGCATTAATTGCACCAGTTCATCCTATTTTGCGTCGAAGTTTGTGCAGTTACGAAACGGTCCGAAACGCACCAAAATATGAGTTTTGGGTCCAATAGGGTGGATCGTGTTCGTTCGTTTCGAAAAATTCCGACGCGGCTTCGTTGCACGAACTTGTGCCTTAATTGCACTAGTTCGGCCCGTTTTGCACCCAAGTTCGTGTAGTGACGAATTGGTGCGAAACGCCCCGAAACATGAGTTTGGGGTCCAATGGGGTTGATTGGGTTTGTTCATTGGGAAAAATACCGACGCAACATTGTTGCACGAACTTGTGCATCAACGGCACAAGATTGACCCGTTTTGCATCGACGTTTGTGTAGTAAGGAAATGATCTAAAATGCCCTTAAACATAAGTTTGAAGGTACAATTGGGTGGATCGGGTGTGTTCATTGCGCAAAATTCCGACGTGACTTTGTTTCACGAACTTGTGCCTTAATTGCACCAGTTCAGCCCGTTTTCCACCGAACTTTATGTAGTAAAGAAAGAGTCCGAAACGCCCCAAAACATGAGTTTGGGGTCCAATGGAGTGGATTGGGACGTTCATTGCGAAAAATTCCGATGCGACTTCGTTGCACGAACTTGTGCCTTAATTGCACCAGTTCAGCCCATTTTGTACCGAAGTTTGTGTTGTAACGAAACGGTCTGAAACGCCCAAAAATATGAGTTTGGGTTCGAATGAGGTGGATCGGGTTCGTTCGTTGCGAAAATTCCGACACACCTTCGTTCCACAAACTTGTGTATTAATTGAACCAGTTTAGCACGTTTTGCACCGAATTTCGTGTAGTAAGGAAACGGTCCAAAACGCCCCAGAACATGATTTTGGGGTCCAATGGTGTGGATCGGGGGCGTTCGTTGCGAAAAATTCTGACGCGGCTTCTTTGTACGAATTTATGCATTAATTGCACCAGTTCAGCCCATTTTGCACCGAAGATTATGTAGTAACGAAACGGTCCAAAACGCCCAAAAACATGAGTTTGGGGTCCAATTGGGTGGATCTGGTGCGTTCGTTGCGAAAAATTCCGACGCGACTTCGTTGCACGAACTTGTGCCTTAATTGCATTAGTTCGGCGCATTTTGCACCAAAGTTCGTGCAGAAACAAAACTGTCCAAAACGCCCCAAAACATGAGTGTGGGGTCCAATGGGGTGGATTGGGTCCGTTCATTGCGAAAAATACCGACGCGACCTCGTTGCACGAACTTGTGCATTAACGGCACTAGTTCAGCCCATTTTCCACCTAACTTCGTGTAGTAAGGAAGGAGTCCAAAACGCCCCAAAACATGAGTTTGAGGTCCAATGGGGTCGATCGGGGGCGTTCGTCGCGAAAAATTCTGATGCGACTTCGTTGTACAAACTTGTGCATTAATTGCACCAGTTCAGCCCGTTTTGCACAGAAGTTTGTGCAGTAACGAGACGGTCCAAAACGTCCCAAAATATGAGTTTGGGGTCCAATGGGGTGCATCGAGCGCGTTCAGCTCGTTTTGCACCAAAGTTTGTGCAGTAACGAAACGGTCCGAAACGTCCCAAAACATGAGTTTGGGGTCCAATGGGGTGGATCGAAGCGTTCGTTGTGAAAAGTTCCGACGAGACTTCGTTGCACGAACCTGTGCATTAATGGCACTAGTTTGGCCCATTTTGCACCGAAGTTCGGGCACTAACAAAACGGTCTGAAATGACCCAAAACATGAGTTTGGGGTCCAATGGGGTGGATCGGGTGCGTTCTCTATGAAAAAGTCCGACGGACCTTCGCTCCACGAACTTGTGCACTAATTGCACCAGTTCAGCCCGTTTTGCACCGAACTTCGTGCAGTAATGAAATAGTCCGAAACGCCCAAAAACATGAATTTGGAGTCCAATGGGGTGGATCAGGCGTTCATTGCGAAAAATTTCAACGCAACTTCATTGCACGAACTTGTGCATTAATTGCACCAGTTCAGCCTATTTTGCATCGAAGTTTGTGCAGTTACGAAACGGTCCGAATCGCACCAAAACATGAGTTTGGGGTCCAATGGGGTGGATCGTGTTCGTTCGTTTCGAAAAATTCCGACACGGCTTCGTTGCACGAACTTGTGCCTTAATTGCACTAGTTCGGCCCGTTTTGCACCCAAGTTCGTGCAGTGACGAAACGCTCCGAAACGCCCCAAAACATGAGTTTGGGGTCAATTGGGGTGGATTGGGTTCGTTCATTGCAAAAAATACCGACGCAACATCGTTGCACGAACTTGTGCATCAACGGCACAAGATTGACCCGTTTTGCATCGACGTTTGTGTAGTAACGAAACGGTCTGAAACGCCCTAAAACATAAGTATGAGGGTACAATTGGGTGGATCGGGTGTGTTCGTTGCGCAAAATTCCGACGTGACTTTGTTTCACGAACTTGTGCCTTAATTGCACCAGTTCAGCCCATTTTCCACCGAACTTCATGTAGTAAAGAAACAGTCCAAAATGCCCCAAAACATGAGTTTGGGGTCCAATGGGGTGGATTGGGACGTTCCTCGAGAAAATTTCCGATGCGACTTCGTTGCACGAACTTGTGCCTTAATTGCACCAGTTCAGCCATTTTTGCACCGAAGTTCCTGCGGTAACGAAACGGTCCGAAACGCTCCCAAAATATGAGTTTGGGTTCCAATGAGGTGGATCGGGTTCGTTCATTGCGAAAATTCCGACACGCCTTCGTTCCACAAACTTGTGTATTAATTGAACCAGTTTAGCATGTTTTGCACCGAATTTTGTGTAGTAATGTAACGGTCCGAAACGCCCCAAAACATGATTTTGGGGTCCAATGGTGTGGATCGGGGGCGTTTGTTGCAAAAAATTTCGACGCGGCTTCATTGCACCAATTTATGCATTAATTGCAGCAGTTCAGCCCATTTTGCACCGAAGTTTGTGTAGTAACGAAACGGTCCAAAACGCGTCAAAACATGAGTTTGGGGTCCAATGGGGTGGATCTGGTGCGTTCGTTGCGAAAAATTCTGACGCGACTTCGTTGCACGAACTTGTGCCTTAGTTGCATTAATTCGGCCCGTTTTGCACCAAAGTTCATGCAGAAACGAAACTGTCCGAAACGCCCCAAAACATGAGTTTGGGGTCCAATGGGGTGGATTGGGTTCGTTCGTTGCAAAAAATATCGATGCGACCTCGTTGCACGAACTTGTGCATTAATGGCACTAGCTCAGCCCATTTTTAACTGAACTTCGTGTAGTAAGGAAGCAGTCCAAAACGCCCCAAACCATGAGTTTGGGGTCCAATGGGGTGGATCGGCGGCGTTCGTTGCGAAAAATTCTGATGCGACTTCGTTGTACGAACTTGTGCATTAATTGCACCAGTTCAGCCCATTTTGCACAGAAGTTTCTGCAGTAACGAGACGGTCAAAAACATCCCAAAATATGAGTTTGGGGTCCAATGGGGTGCATCGGGCGCGTTCAGCTCCTTTTGCGCCTAAGTTTGTGCACTAACGAAACGGTCCGAAACGTCCCAAAACATGAGTTTGGGGTCCAATGGGGTGGATCGAAGCGTTCATTGTGAAAAGTTCCAACAAGACTTTGTTGCACGAACCTGTGCATTAATGGCACCAGTTCGGCCCATTTTGCACCGAAGTTCGGGCACTAACAAAACGGTCTGAAATGATCCAAAACATGAGTTTGGGGTCCAATGGGGTGGATCGGGTGCGTTCTCTATGAAAAAGTCCGACGGACCTTCGCTCCACGAACTTGGGCATTAATTGCACCAGTTCAGCCTGTTTTGCACCGAACTTTGTGCAGTAATGAAACAGTCCGAAACGGCTAAAAACATGAATTTGGAGTCCAATGGGGTGGATCAGGCGTTCATTGCGAAAAGTTTTGACGCAACTTCATTGCACGAACTTGTGCATTAATTGCACTAGTTCAGCCTATTTTGCATTGAAGTTTGTGCAGTTACGAAACGGTCCGAATCGCACCAAAACATTAGTTTGGGGTCCAATGGGGTGGATCGTGTTCGTTCGTTTTGAAAAATTCCGACACGGCTTCGTTGCACGAACTTGTGCCTTAATTGCACAAGTTCGGCCCGTTTTGCACCCAAGTTCGTGCAGTGACGAAACGGTCCGAAACGCCCCAAAACATGAGTTTGGGGTCCAATGGGGTGGATTGGGTTCGTTCATTGCGAAAAATACCGACGCAACATCGTTGCACGAACTTGTGCATCAACGGCACAAGATTGACCCGTTTTGCATCGACGTTTGTGTAGTAATGAAACGGTCTGAAATGCCCTAAAACATAAGTATGAGGGTACAATTGGGTGGATCAAGTGTGTTCGTTGCGCAAAATTCCGACGTGACTTTGTTTCACGAACTTGTGCCTTAATTGCACCAGTTCAGCCCGTTTTCCACCGAACTTCGTGTAGTAAAGAAAAAGTCGAAAACGCCCCAAAACATGAGTTTGGGTCCAATGGGGTGGATTGGGACGTTCATTGAGAAAAATTCCGATGCGACTTCGTTGCACGAACTTGTGCCTTAATTGCACCAGTTCAGCCCATTTTGCACCGAAGTTCGTGCAGTAACGAAACGGTCCGAAACGCTCCCAAAATATGAGTTTGGGTTCCAATGAGGTGGATCGGGTTCGTTCGTTGCGATAATTCCGACACACCTTCGTTCCACAAACTTGTGTATTAATTGAACCAGTTTAGCATGTTTTGCACCGAATTTCGTGTAGTAACGTAACGGTCCGAAACGCCCCAAAACATGATTTAGGGGTCCAATGGTGTGGATCGGGGGCGTTCGTTGCGAAAAATTCTGACGCGGCTTCATTGTACGAATTTATGTATTAATTGCACCAGTTCAGCCCATTTTGCACCGAAGTTTGTGTAGTAACGAAACGGTCCAAAACGCGTCAAAACATGAGTTTGGGGTCCAATGGGGTGGATCTGGTGCGTTCGTTGCGAAAAATTCCGACGCGACTTCGTTGCACGAACTTGTGCCTTAATTGCATTAGTTCGGCCCGTTTTGCACCAAAGTTCATGCAGAAACGAAACTGTCCGAAACGCCCCAAAACATGAGTTTGGGGTCCAATGAGGTGGATTGGGTTCATTCGTTGCGAAAAATACCGATGCGACCTCGTTGCACGAACTTGTGCATTAACGGCACTAGCTCAGCCCATTTTTCACTGAACTTCGTGTAGTAAGGAAGCAGTCCAAAACGCCCCAAAACATGAGTTTCAGGTCCAATGGGGTGGATCGTGGGCGTTCGTTGCGAAAAATTCTGATGCGACTTATTTGTACGAACTTGTGCATTAATTGCACCAATTCAGCCCGTTTTGCATGAAAGTTTGTGCAGTAACGAGACGGTCCAAAACGTCCCAAAATATGAGTTTGGGGTCCAATGGGGTGCATCAGGCGCGTTCGCTCGAAAAATTCCGACACGACTTCTTTGCAAGAACTTGTGCATTAACTGCACGAGTTCAGCCTGTTTTCCGCCGAAGTTTGTGCAGTAATGAAACGGTCCAAAACGTCCCAAAACATGAGTTTGGGGTCCAATGGGGTGGATCGAAGCGTTCGTTGTGAAAAGTTTCGACGAGACTTCGTTGCACGAACTTGTGCATTAATGGCACCAGTTCGGCCCATTTTGCACCGAATTTCGGGCACTAACAAAACGGTCTGAAATGACCCAAAACATGAGTTTGGGGTGCAATGGGGTGGATCGGGTGCGTTCTCTATGAAAAAGTCCGACGGACCTTCGCTCCACGAACTTGTGCATTAATTGCACCAGGTCAGCCTGTTTTGCACCGAACTTCGTGCAGTAATGAAACGGTCCAAAACGCCCAAAAATATGAATTTTGAGTCCAATTGGATGGATCGGGCGTTCATTGCGAAAAATTTCAGCGCAACTTCATTGCACGAACTTGTGCATTAATTGCACCAGTTTAGCCTATTTTGCATCGAAGTTTGTGTAGTTACGAAACGGTCCGAAACGCACCAAAATATGAGTTTGGGGTCCAATGGGGTTGATCGTGTTCGTACGTTCCGAAAAATTCCGACGTGGCTTCGTTGCACGAACTTGTGCCTTAATTGCACTAGTTCGGCCCGTTTTGCACCGAAGTTCGTGCAGTGACGAAACGGTCCGTAACGCCACAAAAGATGAGTTTGGGGTCCAATGTGGAGGATTGGGTTCGTTCATTTCGAAATATAGCGACGCAACATCGTTGCACGAACTTGTGCATCAACGGCACAAGATTGACCCGTTTTGCATCGACGTTTGTGTAGTAATGAAACGGTCTGAAACGCCCTAAAACATAAGTATGAGGGTACAATTGGATGGATCGGGTGTGTTCGTTGCGCAAAATTCCGACGTGACTTTGTTTCACGAACTTGTGCCTTAATTGCACAAGTTCAGCCCGTTTTCCACCGAACTTCATGTAGTAAAGAAACGGTCCAAAATGCCCCAAAACATGAGTTTGGGGTCCAATGGGGTGGTGATGTGAACCCGCTAGGGTTTGTTCCCGATCTTTCGATGAGAGGCGGGGGATAACTCGATTTGAGATGGAGGCGACGTTCACGGCCCGACTACAGCCTTCCAAGGACGCTGCGCCTTAGCAACCGATACACCACCTCCAATGGCTGCCGCGATCTTGTGGAGCGCGACACCCGGCCACTAGGGCACCTGTCCTGCAAGCAATCGAAGAACCAGCAAGAACAAGTAGAACAAGCAACTCAATTGCAAATATGGAGATAATAACCAATCTGGAATCAACAAGGTGGGGTTCCGAATCGAGTAGAACGGATGGTCTAGTCGACACACGCGTCTACAAGGAAGTAGCAATGGCTAAACTTTCAACAAAACAAAAACCCCCCCATCTGTTCATGGCGGCTCTAACCCTTATTAATACCTAGGAGGACGACCAAGAGGGTGTTTGAGTCGCACTCCAACCCTCGGACGCGTCCCTAATGGACCCGACTTGATACAAAGCCCATCGGGCCAAATTAAGATGTCGCAGCACATTTAGACAGAAAACCAGTCGGTAGTATTTTGGTCATTGCGGACGAATCAGGAGAGATATGGACTTGAGTCCGGATCCATATGAAACTAGACTTCATAAGCTTTCCACGAAGTACTTGAACGTCCCTATCCGAGTCCGTATGCGACCGTGGTGTCCGTCACAAGTTGGTGCTGTTCTGCAGTCCGAATCCAGCCTCCAAAACGTGTTGGACATGGACTCTTTCTTTCCTTGCACCAAAAGTGACGTGGTGGCCTGATGGAGAACATTGGGAAGACTTAGGCTTGGTCCCCAATCAACTTCTTTGGTCCTCCATACCTTCCATGTGTGTTTATTACATGTGGGTGTATCCATTCTGGTGATGTCCACATCATTCTCCCCTTCTTGGCTGCAAGTCGTCCTCGACTTGCTCCAACGGCATTCAAAGGTGCTTGCTTTGTTGGTGGAACATGGAGCGACGACTATGCTGCATGGGCACAACAAACAATGCTCCCGTTCTTCAGGCTGATCCTGTTGCATAAGAGAAAAACTAGAAAAACTTTGCAAGATATTATTAGTGTTAATGCAGCCCCCTATTTGCTCATGGTATTGTAGCCCAAAAGGATATTTCAGATTAGAACAGATATACACTTTATGCACCAAATATTCTCCTTTGATGTCATTTTTTCCAATTGCATGAAGCGAACAACGATTTAAACTTGGCAAATTAGAATCTAATTGAACCTTCTCTTTTAGACAATTTAGATTACACAGAATATTAAATTCAATATAACCCAAAGTATTTAAAGAAGACAACAATTTCAGTTCATTTTGTACACAAGTAATAGGATGAGAAGGATTATCTACAGCACATTCGTATGGTTCCAAATCAAAAATATCACACTTATTCATTAATTCTGGTATATGAGTAAAAGAAGTATTAGCACACAAGTCCTCTTTATCATAAGAAACAACAAGTAATTCATCTTGTGAAAAAGTTGAATCAGCAGCAGGTTCCACTATTCGTTGCTCTTTGTTAGCATGTAGAGTGGACAAAGTTTGGACACTATGAGTCACATCATTCTTGCAAGTATTCACAAATGAAAGAATTTCTTTTTCAGCATGGAGAGCAAGACAAAACAATTGACCGATATAGCAATAGGACTTGCCAATTAACAAGTTTCGAATTTCAGAATTGAGCCCTCTCATGAACCTATTCATAACATCTTCCATGCATTCATCCAATCCACCAAACATGATACAAATTTTAAAATCATGGTAGTATTGTTTCACAGTCCTACTACCCTGTTTTAATTTCTCTAGTTTGGTAAGCAAATGATCAACATAATATGCAGGAATATAGGCATCTCTAAAATGTATTTTGAATTCTTTCCAAGTTTGCGGAATAATGTTATGCCTACAAATATATTTCCATTCTAGCAAAGCATTTTCTGTTAAAATATTAGAGGCAATATAAATCATTTGTTTCTCCGACAGGTCATGCTCATCAAATTCATTATCTACTTTTAGCTCCCAATCAATGTAAGCTTTAGGATCAAACTCACCAGGATATAAAGGCAAGCATTGAATAATGTCCAGAATATTTTGTTGTTGTTTGCTCCGCTCAAAAATCACAGTATCACCTGCCATGATCAGTAGAAAACAAGAACACAAAAATAATATGTATCCTCCTGTCAACTACTAGAATGTGTCGGTTGTAATTCTCGCAAACTCAACTTGTTTAATACGAGCTCTTACCAGTTCTTACCAAGCAAAACAGGATGAGTCGGCAACCAACAAGTCAAGCACCTTGAAAGAAGTGTATCGGTGCCTTAGCAACAGAAAACTGTCAAGCTATAGTCGAGTATGTGGAGCTGTAGGTGGGCTGATCAAGGGAAAATACTAGCACCACGTTAGTCAGAAAAGCAAGCTGAATAATTGTTCAACGGTGGTACTGTGCTGGTCCTAGCATAGACCGTACTAGAGGCGCGAGCCTGGACACAAATGAAGTCACAAAGCACCAACCGAAACAGCAGGAACACAAAAGATGGATCAGCCCCTTTCTTCTTTTTCGTTTCTTTTCTTTTCTTTTCTGTTTTTTTTTCACTTTGTTTTCTTTTTTTCTTCTTCTTTTTTTTGTAGAGGACTAAAATCCTTTGTTTGACAAACAACGCAACAGGATTACTGCATATAGTTGCTACCAACTCAGATTGACAAAACTTGTTTCACGCAGCCAGACGCACAAATCTCCAAGTCGATTCTGGAGCACTTAGATGGAGTTTGTGACCCAGGTCAGATCCGTTGGAAAGATCACGAGTTACGCTTTCCAGATTGTACTAAAACTCGCAAATCGGAGACCGGACACAGAAACAATGAAAGTTTTCTTCCACTGATGAATTGAAACTCCGAGACAAAAAGAGGTGACAAGAACTCGAAACTCTAAAGGACTAAACTAAGACCAGCAACACGACGCAACCGATGCAACCGAAAACTCAACAAGCCCTAACTAAGTAGTACCAGCAAAGGCTCAAAGGGTTTATAGGATTGCCGGCAAACTAATCTACCTTCTTTTTTGGTTTTTCTGGACTATAGGAAAAAAAATAGCAAAGATAAATCTCTCACCGATAAACCTTGCTCTGATTACCAACTGATGTGAACCCGCTAGGGTTTGTTCCCGATCTTTCGATGAGAGGCGGGGGATAACTCGATTTGAGATGGAGGCGACGTTCACGGCCCGACTACAGCCTTCCAAGGACGCTGCGCCTTAGCAACCGATACACCACCTCCAATGGCTGCCGCGATCTTGTGGAGCGCGACACCCGGCCACTAGGGCACCTGTCCTGCAAGCAATCGAAGAACCAGCAAGAACAAGTAGAACAAGCAACTCAATTGCAAATATGGAGATAATAACCAATCTGGAATCAACAAGGTGGGGTTCCGAATCGAGTAGAACGGATGGTCTAGTCGACACACGCGTCTACAAGGAAGTAGCAATGGCTAAACTTTCAACAAAACAAAAACCCCCCCATCTGTTCATGGCGGCTCTAACCCTTATTAATACCTAGGAGGACGACCAAGAGGGTGTTTGAGTCGCACTCCAACCCTAGGACGCGTCCCTAATGGACCCGACTTGATACAAAGCCCATCGGGCCAAATTAAGATGTCGCAGCACATTTAGACAGAAAACCAGTCGGTAGTATTTTGGTCATTGCGGACGAATCAGGAGAGATATGGACTTGAGTCCGGATCCATATGAAACTAGACTTCATAAGCTTTCCACGAAGTACTTGAACGTCCCTATCCGAGTCCGTATGCGACCGTGGTGTCCGTCACAAGTTGGTGCTGTTCTGCAGTCCGAATCCAGCCTCCAAAACGTGTTGGACATGGACTCTTTCTTTCCTTGCACCAAAAGTGACGTGGTGGCCTGATGGAGAACATTGGGAAGACTTAGGCTTGGTCCCCAATCAACTTCTTTGGTCCTCCATACCTTCCATGTGTGTTTATTACATGTGGGTGTATCCATTCTGGTGATGTCCACATCAGGTGGATCGGGACGTTCGTTGAGAAAAATTCCGATGCGACTTCGTGGCACGAACTTGTGCTTTAATTGCACCAGTTCAGCCCATTTTGCACCGAAGTTCGTGCAGTAACGAAACGGTCCGAAACACCCCCAAAATATGAGTTTGGGTTCCAATGAGGCGGATCGGGTTCGTTAATTGCGAAAATTACGACACGCCTTCGTTCCACAAACTTGTGTATTAATTCAATCAGTTTAGCATGTTTTGCACCGAATTTCGTGTAGTAATGTAACGGTCCAAAATGCGCCAAAACATGATTTTGGGGTCCAATGGTGTGGATCGGGGGCGTTCGTTGAGAAAAATTCTGACGCGGCTTCATTGCACGAATTTATGCATTAATTGCACCAGTTCAGCCCATTTTGCACCGAAGTTTGTGTAGTAAGGAAACGGTCCAAAACGCCCCAAAATATGAGTTTGGGGTATGTTGACGCAAGATTTTGACACGTGTTGAATCGGCGTCAGGAGGGAAGAGACCGGCCGATGCGGCGGATTTAAAGGCTACAGTTGGGAATCGGCCGATTGGTGATGCAGCTTGCGCCAATGGATAGGGGGATGAAGCCATTGGAATCCCAGCAGAGGATCCCATTCAAAAATGACCTGACGTTGGTCAAAAGAACGATGCCGACTCGGTCATGAAGCAATGGAAAGAATCCGGATTGGACTAGGAGATGGCGGCAGAAGATTCTGCGGGAGCCCTTTTGCTTTAGGAAAATATTATAGATATAGTTGTTTTCTATTTACATCAAGTTTGTAACGGATCGTAATCGATCAGGAATCCTAGTCCTAGGGTATAAATAGGAGTCGCCAGGTTTTTGCAGAAGAGACATCAATCAAACAATCAACAAAAACAATCTACTTTTTCATCGCACTTTACTTTCAAGTCGGCGACTTCGCCATTACTTCTTTTTCTTTCACGAGTTCGTACGGATTGGCAGGGCTGCATCGACACGATCTCTAGCTAATTGGTAGGTTCCACTTATCGAATAACTTCTAAGCTTTAACTTCGGGCGCATCGCCGTTGTTTCGTTTAGATTTATTCACAAGTTATCGATATTTACCAGAATTATAGGTTTTACCTATTGTTCTAGTTTTATCACCAGTTATCCAGCTTGAGATTGAAACTATCGGCTTTATCATTGCTTCCCCTCGTTCATTATCATACAGCCGATTAGATCTATTTCAAGTGTTGTATCCATAGCGATTGTTTAAGTTGCTCCAGTAGTTTTCTTTGCAATCGTCACGTGATTATCGGCTGATCCATAGCCGGTCATCTTCATAGCAAATCGGCCGATTCGCTGATACGCTTTTCGGGACAGATCGGAACCTCAGCCGATCGGAACACCCAGAATTTAATACGTTTATTTCCTTGTCAATCAACAGGTCAGATTGACTGGCACGCCGCGCGAACTGCACCAGGGCAATCATCCGAACAGGAGTTAAGCAGATTCTCCCGGGTCGTGTGTCCGACGCTGAAGGTCATCGGCCGATTCCTGGCCGATTTTTAGCGCCAACACTCTTTCGGCACGCCTGCTGGGACCACCTCAACATCCAATATGTTGAAGACCACCGAAGTCTCTGAGAACAACATCATTGAGGTCACGGAAGCGGATCTCAAGGACGACCAGAAAGAGGAACTGGCAAAACACCTAGAAGACTTCATAAGGGTGTATCTGCAATCTTTCAGTCGTACCAGAAGCCGGGAGGCAATCAAGAAGGCTCCTCTTCCAGTTCCTCGCCACATCACCATCGCTGAGGATTCGGGCAAGATGTCCGATATGATTTAACAGTCCGTCTATCAGGCTTTCATCGACCAATCCTCAGTAATGACCAACACGGTGTATAACACCGTCATCAGTTCTCTGGTCAGCGGAGTAGCTCAGGGATATCAGGGACCAGCATACGCCCCACCTATTGTACCTCCAACCAGAAGCTTACCAGGCACGTCTCACTCGGCTCCTCAGCCGATGTCGATGCAACACGAAGGGTACAACACTTCGGTGCCTTCAATGCCTCCAGGGTATAACGATGCACCATGTTTTCGATCGCAAGCGTCGCTTCAGCCTGTCCAGATTGCTTCCGTGCAATCGCTGCCCTCGAACTCAGTACCTTGGGGGGCACCAGCAATGGCGGCTTTTCCTGATCAATCAACCGGACATGGGAGCTATCCGATCCAGGCGCCGTTCCATTCGGCCGTTCGGCCGACGGTCCCTCAGTATCAACCGGCCACGTTAGAAATCGGCAAGGGGGCAGATGCCGCAAAAGCACGGCGCCGATGACGATGTACGATGGGGCGGCAGATTCGCTTCGCCATAAGCTGTCAGCTGCTCAGACGGCCACGATGCAACAAAATCCGCCACACGCTTTGATCCATCACCTGGCTGTACCGCCACCGATCCACCAACATATGCCAGCGCCCCGACCAGCTGTTCATCAGCAGCAAGTGGATTGGACCGCAAGAATAGCGGAGGTAATTCAAGACCAATTCGGGTTAAAGCTGAAAGTACAAACTTATACGTACAAGACGCCGTACCCATCGGCCTACGATCTACTGCTGTTTCCCCACCGGTACAAAGTTCCCGACTTTACTAAATTTTTGGGGCTGGATGACACCTCAACCGTGGACCACATAAATAGATTCATCATCCAGTGCGGGGAAGCCGCCACACAAGATGCTCTGTGGGTGCGTCTGTTCTTGTCGTCTCTGTCTGGATCGGCCTTCCAGTGGTTCACTACCTTACCACCCAATTCCATCGTTACTTGGGCCGATCTGGAAAAACAATTCCATAAATATTTCTACGCGGGAGTCCACGAGATGAAGCTTTCAGATTTGACCAGCCTCAGGCAAAGGAGCGACGAACCAGTAACTGGCTACATACAGAGGTTCAGAGAGGTCAGAAACAAATGCTATACTCTAGCCCTGACCGATGCTCAGTTGGCCGACATCGCCTTTCAAGGCCTCCTGCCACATATCAAGGAGAGGTACGCCTCACAAGAATTTGAAAGTTTAAGTCAGATCGTTCACCGATTGGCCGGCCAGGAAGTGCGTCCGTTTGAGCAGCGGAGGAATTTCCAGAAAAAGGTGGCATACTTGGAAGGGTCTGAATCTAAGGAAGAAGAAGAAATCGGCCTAGCAGAATGGGTCAAAGGGAAAAAGCCGATATTGTGCCCTTTCAGCAAGAAAGAACCAGAGGCATTCGGTTTTGACACGTCAAAGGCCGATAAAATCTTCGACTTACTTCTCCAAGAGGGACAGATCAAGCTCTCACCTTACCACTCCATCCCCTCGGCTGATCAGCTCAAAAAGATGAAATATTGCAAATGGCACAATGCTACATCTCATGACACAAATGAGTGCAAGATCTTCCGTCAGCAGATACAGTCGGCCATTGAGCAAGGCAGACTCAAGTTCGAAGTCCCGGCAAAGCCGGTAAAGCCGATGAAGACTGATCAGCATCCTTTCCTTGCTAACATGGTTGACACGGGAAGAAACTCAATTCAAACCAAGGTGCTGACGTCGGAATCGGCTAGAAGAAGCGGCGCCGTGGACCCTAGAAAGCAGGTTACGATAAATGATGTCAAAGGGAAAAGACGGGCTGAAGACGAGGGCGAAGGATCAGAACGATCGCATAGACCCGTCACTTCCCAATTCTTACTCAGCAAATATCAGCGGCAGCAGAAAAGGTCGAGACACCACGATGAGATGATACGCCGACACGAAGATCATTGGCGATGTCCGTTCTTCATCCATTGCTGGGAAAATGACCTCAGATTGCCATCAGGCGATGATTGCCCTGAGTGTAGCGGATCAAGTTGCAACAATCGCCCGTTCAAAAGATCGCGCTCCAGAGACAGAGGATCAGAGCCGATCAGAAGAAACTGGCGCGAACAAGAAGGTCGGCGCCTTTCAGTGCATGATCGGCTGGGGGGCAGAGTTGACCAGTATCACCGGTCGAAAGGCAGAATCAACCAGCAGAAGCGACTGGGGGGCAGAACCAGCGTACACGATCGGCTAGAAGAAACGGCAGGTGCTAGGGTGTCAGATGAGAACCACCTAGGAAGGGAACCAGACTGGGAGCACGCCAAACCGCCGGCCAAACCAGTAAACCCCAGATGGTGCCTAGATGGACTGTCTAAATCTCAAAAACGAAGGATCCAACGTCTGCTCCAATGGGAACAACAAGAAGAAGAGCAGAGGCAGGTGCTGGATAAGAAAAACGACAGGTCTTGGGTCTGGCGCCCCAAGAGAAACAACAACAAGGAGGGCGACAATTAAGAATCGGCAGCTGATGTCAACATGGTGTTCATATTGCCGATGGAGTTCATGGCGCCCGCCGATTGAGATAAAGCGACAAGGATGGGAGAGCAGATGGCGCAGTTGGTTTTGGAGCCGATGACAGCCACCTTTGAGAAACCGGAAGACAAAAAACGACAACATCTCAAGGCACTATTTCTCAAAGGGCACGTTAACGGACGACCCGTTACCAGGCTACTAGTGGACGGAGGCGCTGCAGTCAATATCATGCCATATGCCATGTTCCGGAAGTTAGGCAAAAGCGATGAAGACCTGACCAAGACGGACATGATGCTCAAAGACTTCGAAGGCAACGTGTCTCCCGCCCGCGGAGCGCTCTGCGTCGACCTCACCATCGGCAGTAAGACTCTTCCCAGTACGTTCTTTATTATTAATGGTAAGGGGTCCTACAACATGTTGCTCGGTCGCGATTGGATACACGCAAATTGCTGCGTCCTGTCTACAATGCACCAATGCCTCGTACAGTGGGTCGGCGACAGTACAGAGATAGTCACCGCCGATTCCACCTACAGTGTTGCGGCGGCCGACATGCAACAGTGGAGCTGTGAACACGTCAAGTGTATATCTGGTAGAACTTGGGACACCGATTTCCTGAAAGTGTCCGATTTCGGTCTACAGCTGATCCAAGCAGTCGGCTCTGAAGATTCAGATTAGATGGATCAGTTCGTCCGAGAAGACGGGAAGCTTGGGCATGAATATACGTCGGCCGATTCATTGGAGATGGTGGATTTAGGAAATGGTAGCAAGCCAAGGCCGACGTATATTAGTGCTAGTTTAGATCCCGATTACAAATGTGGATTGATAAGTTTGTTGAAAGAATTCAAAGATTGCTTCGCTTGGGAATACCATGAACAAGCTATCGGATCGGCGCTGGTACAGGAGTTCGAAGGAAAAGAACGGGTGGTATATTATGTCAGCAGAAAACTCCTGGACGCCGAAACAAGATATTCCCCGGTGGAACGGTTGTGCCTGTGTCTATACTTCTCGTGTACCAAGCTCAGGCACTATTTGTTATCGGCGGAGTGCATAGTCGTATGCAAGGATGATCTGGTAAAATATATGCTATCACTGCCAATCTTGAAAGGAAGGATTGGAAAATGGATCCTGGCTCCGTCAGAGTTTGACTTAAGGTATGAATCGGCCAAGGCTGTCAAGGGTCAAGTCATGGCCGATTTCGTGGCTCAACATTGTGGACCGGAAATTGCTGTCATTGAACCGGTTCCATGGACTCTATATTTCGATGGTTCTTCGTGTGGAGCCGGATCGGGAATCGGCATCATTCTTGTATCGCCTCGGGGGGCAAGCTATGATTTCTCTCTATCGATAGAAGCATCCACAACCAACAACCAGGCGGAATACCGAGCCGTCCTAAAAGGTATCCAATTGTTAAGGGAAGTCAAAGCTGATGCAGTCGAAATTTTTGGATATTCCATACTCTTCGTAGATCAATTAAAGGGGAAATCTGAATGCAAAGATGATATCTTAAGGATTTACTATGAAAATTGCCTCCAGCTGTTAAAGGAATTCAAGTCTGCGGTGATTGAGCACATTCCCAGAGATTACAATGAAGAGGCCAATAGACTTGCCCAACACGCGTCCGGGTATCGGCCGATTCAAGGGGCCATGATTCTGGAACTCGCGGCCGACGATTGGCGAAAGGAGATTGCCGATTACTTGAAGGATCCGTCCCAGAAGGTGGATCGGGGAGTGCGTTTTCAGGCCACGAAATATGTGTTACTCGAAGACGATTTGTTTTACCGGACGATTGGTGGAGTTCTTCTCAAATGCCTGGGAACGAAAGAAGCGAAAGTCCTGATGGGGGAAATCCATGAAGGTGTATGCGGAGCCCATCAATCGGCTCACAAGATGAAGTGGATGATCAGAAACAATGGGTATTATTGGCCAACGATTCTCGAAGATTGTTTCAAATATTATAAAGGTTGTCAAGACTGTCAGAAGTTTGGCAATGTGCAGCGCGCGCCAGCTTCGGCTATGAATCCGGTAATCAAGCAGAGGGCACAAGTTTATATTAGTGGCCACTGATTATTTTACCAAATGGGTGGAGGCAGTTCCGTTGAAAACCGTGACATCGGCCGATATGATCGATTTCGTTAAGAACCACATTGTTTATCGGTTCGGTATTCCTCAAACTATCACAACTGATCAGGGAGCGATGTTCACCTCAGGGGAGTTCGGAGAATTCGCCGCCGATATGGGGATTAAATTGTTGAATTCTTCTCCGTACTATGCTCAAGCCAATGGCCAAGCCGAATCATCCAATAAGGGGATAATCAAGTATCAAGAGGAAGATAGAGGAACAACCCAAGAAGTGGCACATGTCTTTGGCTGAATCTCTATGGGCTTATAGGATGGCTTGCCACGGGGCCACTAAGATATCTCCTTATCAGTTGGTATATGGTCACGAGGCGGTCTTGCCTTGGGAATTAAGGACGGGGTCAAGGCGCACATCGCTTCAAGATCAGTTGACGGCCGACAACTATTCCTTCCTCATGAAGGAAGAGCTCGATGATTCGGCGGGTCAGCGACTGAGGGCCCTGATTAGCATCGAAGAAAACGAGAAAAGGGTGGCCAGGTGGTATGACAAGAAGGTCAAGGTTTAACAATTCTCCCAAGGAGATTTGGTATGGAAGTTGGTGCTGCCGATAGGGTCTAAGGATCCCAAATTCGGTAAATGGTCGCCCACGTGGGAGGGGCCGTATAGAATCGGCCGATGTGCTCCGGGAAATGCATATATACTAGAAACTATCGAAGGGGAAGAATTCGCAAGAGCCTTAAACGGGAGATATCTGAAGAGGTACTATCCAAGTATATAGGTTGGTGCATAACTTGCGGTAAGGTGCATCAAGACAACGTGGCCAACTCCCATTGGCTCTTGTCTATATAGCCGATGTAAAAATGACATCGCCTTAAAGAGGAGACATTTTCATTTGGTCTGACCGATTCATTATTTGGTGAAAACAGCAGAGTACATGGCCGACATGGTACAAGTCGCCCTTAGAATAAAAAGCACCAATATATCTATTGATCACGCTTTTTCTTGATCTCTCTCTCAATCCGGCCTAATTTTATCAAAAGGCGGATGCTCTTCTCCTCCAGATCCTCCATGGCGGCTTCAGCCTCGACTTGACGAGGGAGTGGATGGCTCCTGTCAAGAGGTGGTTGGGATGTTCCTGCCGCAGCATCTTCAAGGGCGACTGAGCGAGGGAGTGGATGACTCCTTTCAGTTGACGGTCGCCTGGAGCAGTTAGCATCTATATGGTCCCAGATTTTCTGGATGTCAGCAGGAACATGACCTTTGAGTTCTTCAAAATGAACTTTTATCAGATCTATGTCCGCCTGCGACAATGGTTCGTCTGAATGCATAACTTCAATCGCTCATTCCAGACTGGGGCTAAGGCATTTCGGCTAAAGAAAGAGCGAACAACTACCCAGTGTCAGAGCGATTGAGATGTCAAGAGAGGAAATAGAAGAGGGTTCGTACCTGGTTGACAGAGAAGGAGGAAGATGAAGAAAACATCTTGATGTCTAGCCTGGGAGGACAAGGAGCAAATTATTGGAGGGGGAGAAGATGGCTAATACGGACGCCTTTGGAAATGATATGGGATCTCATAGTTATAGAAGGAAGGGGATAAAGGGATGGTAGGATGCGTCCCATCGGAGTAAAAGCAGTAATAAATGAAAAGTTGCCAAAGAAGATAGTCCAAGTTTGAATCTGCGCGTCAACAGTAAGAGAGCATTAAATGTTTACAGGATTTTTTTACACTTCACCCAAGGAGGGCATCGATAGTTGCAATCGCTCGTTGCCTAATTTGATCGGCCGAATCTACAATTCTTTGGTCGTCATCAGCCGATCCGAGGACTTCTGGCATATGACGATAGATTTTTATTGCTTCACGGGCCAAGTTATGTCTTTCTTGCTTCAGCTCGGCGATGACAGATGGAAGGTCTTGGAGTCTTTTTTCTTCAGCAGCTATGGCCTTGGTCACCTGCTCCATCTCTTTGGCTAGCTCTGCCCTTCGCTGTTTGATATGAGTTAGTGGCGAGATTGTAGTATGAAAAGGGATGATGTTGAAATCAGCTAGAAGAAAGGCAATACCGCTGCATTTGAGTCTATGTTGTCTGGGTCCAGATTATTACAATATGTTGAGGGAGACGAACAAAAGAGATGCTGCAATACCACCATAATTTGAATTGTTGGACGGCAAAGGGAGCCACTATCCAGTTGTTTAAATCGATGGTACTGGAGTCTGGCACTAGATTGCACAGCCGACTGTAGTCGAGGCTCTTGGTGAGTTCATCTCTGAATTTTGCACGGCCGGCAAAATAGACTTGAATCGGCAGTTGACCAAAGCCGAATTGCCGTGCTGCGACTGATGGATTGTAAAATTCATAGGTTGGAAAGTCTTTCCCAGAAAAGAAGTTTGCCGGTAAAATCCCTGGCTTGATCAGAATATCCATGAGATCACCATCAAAAGAGTTGGATGTTGAATCATAACAGACAGGAAGCTCGAAGATCGGCTCTGTCATCTGATACGGATACCAGCTGGTGGTCTCTTCACTGAAGCCGTTGTAAAAACATCTGAAATATTCGGCCGTTCGGGTGGCAGTGAACTGACAACCAGGGAAGACTAATGCTGCTTCTCCAAAAGAGGTGCACCGTCATCGTATGGTGGGATTCTCTTCTGACTCGATATTGGAAAATGTTTTGGTCTCTACCTGCTGCTAGGAGACCTTGCTTATGTACAAGTTAAGCTAGAGGGTGATGAACCACCAAGGAGCACCAGGATTACCAATCGGCTCCCCTTTTGATAATTTGACGCCGATTAGGTGCATCATATGGTAGGCCGATCCTAACAGATGCTTCCCAAGGGGGACGGCGGATCCTATGGACAGGGCTTCTGCTAGAGCTTGTGTATTGGAGGAAGGGCCAACTGCTCTACCACAGAAGAAATGCTCCTCTAGCCACATCATTAAGAACGTTGTATGTTCTCTCTCTGAAATCGTCCCGGTCCTCATGTTTTTGCTGATATACCCCTTCCACCTGCCGATTCCTTTTGTCTCTAGCCGATGGGTTGGTTTGGTCAGATAATCGAAGGGTGTATCAGGGGAGGAAATGTCAAGGCCGGTCAGCATCAGGACATCGGCCAGGGTTGGAGTCATAGGTCCGTGCCCAAAGAGAAACACGTTGAGCGCGTCGGACCAGAAATAGGAGGCCGCTATTACCAAGGGTTCATTTTTCTCCATTTGGGACAAAGAGAGATTGATGCATTGGCCGATTTTTAACTCATCCCACTGAACTCTCTTGGAGTTGGCTAATCTTTGGTACCATTCTTTCCAGCCAGGGGTTTCATTCGGCCAAGATCTAAAAGCACCTGACCACTGACCCAAATCCATGGGTGATTGCTTGAAAGGGATTCTATGGGTTTCTAAATTGATCAAATCGGTTGGATCTGGATTCCCCATAGGACCTAAGCAGATGAGACTAGGGGTTTCGGGAAGGGGAATAGTGATTTGGTGCCTAAATGCCTAAAAAGGGGGGAAAAGGGAAAAACTGATTATGGATCTAAAAAGTGCCTGAGCAGTAAAAAGTAAAAGAGGAAAGTCTCGGATGATTACCTCCGGAATGAAACTCATCGTCGCCGATGGAGTCACCGATGGAGTCGCCGATGGGACCGCCGTCGCCGAGGGAGTTGCTGGCGGAACCTCCGCGGTTGGTGGAGTTGCTAATGGCGCCGCCATTGAATGGATGGAGCAGATGGCAGACGTGAAAGAGATCGCCGGAGGATATGGTTGGAGACCGAGAGGGCGCTGGGAGAAGATGAACAGTGATTCGCTAGGGAGGAGATTACTAGGCTCGTGGGGAAGGAGCGGCGGAGAACGCCGGTACTTAACAACAGTCCGAGAAAGAAAGGGTAAAGGCGGAATTTTTGCCGCGCCGTCTACACGAATTCCAGGGGAACAGTTGTCTCAAGCGCCCGGTTTGAGAAGATTCCAATCATCATATAGAAGACCGCGAAACGGAGGGAGATTTTTGCTGCGTTTGTTTTGGAGGAGAGGTTAAAAAAGAATTTCGAAGTAAAAGTCATGTTTTACTCCGAAACTGGGGGGCATGTGTTGACGCCAGGTTTTGACACGTGTTGAATCGGCGTCAGGAAGGGAAGAGACCGGCCGATGCGGCGGATTTAAAGGCTACAGTTGGGAATCGGCCGATTGAGGCTACAGTTAGGGATCGGCCGATTGGCGATGCAGCTTGCGCCAACGGATAGGGGGATGAAGCCATTGGAATCCCAGCAGAGGATCCCAGTCAAAAATGACCTGACGTTGGTCAAAAGAACGATGCCGACTCGGTCATGAAGCAATGGAATGAATCCAGATTGGACTAGGAGATGGCAGCAGAAGATTCTCAAAACATGAGTTTGGGGTGCAATGGGGTTTATCAGTTTCGTTCGTTGCGAAAAATTCCGACGCGACTTCGTTGCATGAACTTGTGCCTTAATAGCACTAGATCAACCCGTTTTGCACCAAAGTCTGTGTAGTAACGAAACGGTCCGAAATGCCCAAAAACATGAGTTTGGGGTCCAATAGGGTGGACCAGGTTTGTTCATTGTGAAAATTCCGACGCGCCCTCGTTCCACAAACTTGTGCATTAATTGCGACGCGGCTTCGTTGTACGGACTTGTGCATTAATTGTACCAGTTCAGCCCGTTTTGCACCAAAGTTTGTGCAGTAACGAAACGGTCCAGAACATCCCAAAACATGAGTTTGGAGTCCAATGGGGTTTATCGGGTTCGTTCGTTGCGAAAAATTCCGACGCGACTTCGTTGCCCGAACTTGTGCATTAATTGCACCAATTCAGCCTGTTTTGCACCGAAGTTTGTGCACTAACGGAACGGCCCTAAACGCCCCAAAACATGAGTTTGGGGTCCAATGGGGTGCATCGGGTTCATTCGTTGCGAAGAATTCCGGCGCGACATCGCTGGACGAACTTGTGCATTAATTGCACCAGTTCAGCCTTTTTTGCTTCAAAGTTTGTGCAGTTACGAAATAGTCCGAAACGCACCAAAACGTGAGTTTGTGGTCCAATGGGGCGCATCGAGTTCGTTCATTGCGAAGTATTCCGACGTGACTTCGTTGGACGAACTTGTGCATTAACGGCACCACATCGACCTGTTTTGCATCAAAGTTCGTGTAGTAACGAAACGGTCTGAAATGCCCCAAAACATAAGTTTGGGTACAATAGGGTGGATTGGGTGTGTTCGTTAGTAAAAATTTTGACGCGACTTCGTTGCTCGAACTTGTGCATCAACAACACCAGATTGACGCATTTTCCATCAAACTTCGTGTAGTAAGCAACAGTCAAAAATGCCCCAAAACATGAGTTTTGGGTCGAATGGGGTGGATCGGGGCCGTTCGTTGCGAAAATTCTGACGCACCTTCGTTCCACGAACTTATGTGTTAATTGCACCAGTTCAGCCCGTTTTTGCATTGAACTTCGTGCAGTAACGAAACGGTTCGAAACGCCCCAAAATATGAGTTTAGGGTCCAATGGGGTGGATCGGGTTCATTCGTTGCGAAAATTCCAACGTGCCTTCGTTGCACGAACTTGTGCATTAATTGCACCATTTTAGCCCGTTTTGCACCGAATCTCGTGTAGTTACGCAACGGTCCAAAACGCCCCAAAATATGAGTTTGGGGTTAAATGGGGTGCATCGGGTTCGTTCGTTGTGAAGAATTCTGACGTGACTTCGTTGGACAAACTTGTTTATTAATTGCACCAGTTCAGCCTATTTTGCATCAAAGTTTGTGCAGTTACAAAACGGTCCGAAACGCACAAAACATGAGTTTGGGGTCCAATGGGGTGCATCGGGTTCGTTCGTTGCGAAGAATTCCGACTCGACTTCGTTGGACGAACTTGGGCATTAACGGCACCAGATCGACCCATTTTGCATCGAAGTTCGTGTAGTAACGAAACGGTCTGAAATGCCCCAAAACATAAGTTTGGGTACAATGGGGTGGATCGGGTGTGTTCGTTACTAAAAATTTTGACGCGACTTCGTTGCATGAACTTGTGCATTAACGACACCAGATTGACGCATTTTCCATCAAACTTCGTGTAGTAAGGAACGGTCCAAAATGCCCCAAAACAAGAGTTTGGGGTCCAATGGCGTGGATCGGGGGCGTTCCTTGCAAAAAAATCTGATGCGACTTCGTTGCATGAAATTGTGCATTAAAAGTTCGTGAAGTAACAAAATGGTCTGAAACGCCCCAAAACATGAGTTTGGGGTCCAATGGGGTGGATCGGGTGCAATCGTTGCGAAAAATTCTGATGCGACTTCGTTGTACGAACTTGTGCCTTAATTGCACCAGTTCAGCCCATTTTGCACTGAAGTTTGTGCAGAAACGAAACAGTCCAAAATGGCACAAAACATGAGTCCGGGGTCCAATGGGGTGGAACGGGTTCGTTCACTGCGAAAATTCCGACGCGCCCTCGTTCCATGAACTTGTGCATTAGTTGCACCATTTTAGCACGTTTTGCACCTAATTTCATGTAGTAACAAAACGGTCTGAAACACTCCAAAACATGAGTTTGGGGTCCAATGGGGTGGATCGGGTGCAATCGTTGCGAAAAATTCCGATGCGACTTCGTTGTACGAACTTGTGCCTTAATTGCACCAGTTCAGCCCATTTTGCACTGAAGTTTGTGCAGAAACGAAACAGTCCAAAACGGCACAAAACATGAGTCTGGGGTCCAATGGGGTGGATCGTCTGCGTTCGTTGCTTAAAATTTCGACGCGACTTCGTTGCACAAACTTGTGCATTAATGGCACCGGTTCAGCTCATTTTGCATCGAAGTTCTTGCAATAACGAAACGGTCAGAAACAACCCGAAACATCAGTCTGGGGTCGAATGGGGTACATCGGGTGCGTTCATTGCGAAAAATTTTGATGCGACTTCGTTGCATGAACTTTTGCATTAATGGCACGAGTTCGGCCTGTTTTGCACCGAAGTTCGTGTAGTTACAAAACGGTCTGAAACGCTCCAAACCATGAGTTTGGTGTCCAATGGGGTGGATGGGGTGCGTTCATTGCGAAAAATTCCGACGCGCCTTCGTTCCACGAACTTGTGCATTAATGGCACCAATTTGGCCCGTTTTGCACCGAAGTTTGTGTAGTAACGAAACGGTCTGGAACGACCAAAATATGAGTTTGGGGTCCAATGGGGTGGATCGGGTGCGTTCGTTGCGAAAAATTCCGACGCGCCTTCATTCCACGAACTGGTGCATTAATTGCACCAGTTCAGCCCGTTGTGCAGCGAACATCGTGCAATACCGAAACGGTTCGAAACGCCCCAAAACATGAGTTTGGGGTCCAACGGGGTGGATCAGGTTTGTTCGTTGCGAAAAATTCTGACGCGACTTCGTTGCATGAACTTGTGCACTAACATCACCAGTTCGACCTGTTTTGCATCAAAGTTCGTGCAGTTACGAAACGGTCAAAAACACGCCAAAACTTGAGTTTGGGGGTCCAATGGGGTGCATCGGGTTCGTTCGTTGCGAAGAAATCCGACGCGACTTTGTTGGATGAACTTGTGCATTAACGGCACCAGATCGACCCGTTTTGCATCGAAGTTCGAGAAGTAATGAAACGGTCTGAAACGCCCCAAAATATGAGTTTAGTGTCCAATGGGGTCGATCGGGTTCGTTCGTTGCAAAAAATCCGACGCGCATTCATTCCACGAACTTGTGGATTATTTGCACTAGTTTAGCCCGTTTTGCACCGAATTTCGTGTAGTAACGCAACGGTCCAAAACGCCCCGAAACATGAGTTTGGGGTCCAACGGGGTAGATCGGGGGCGTTCGTTGCGAAAATTCCAACGTGCCTTCGTTGCACGAACTTGTGCATTAATTGCACCATTTTAGCCCATTTTGCACCGAATCTCGTGTAGTTACGCAACGGTCCAAAACGCCCCAAAACATGAGTTTGGGGTTAAATGGGGTGCATCGGGTTCGTTCGTTGCGAAGAATTCCAACGCGACTTCGTTGGACGAACTTGGTTATTAATTGCACCAGTTCAGCCTACTTTAGCATCAAAGTTTGTGCAGTTACGAAACGGTCCGAAACGCACAAAACATGAGTTTGGGGTCCAATGGGGTGCATCGGGTTAGTTCGTTGCGAAGAATTCCATCTCGACTTCGTTGGACGAACTTGGGCATTAACGGCACCAGATCGACCCATTTTGCATCGAAGTTCGTGTAGTAACGAAACGGTCTAAAATGCCCCAAAACATAAGTTTGGGTACAATGGGGTGGATCGGGTGTGTTCGTTACTAAAAATTTTGACGCGAATTCGTTGCATGAACTTGTGCATTAACGACACCAGTTTGACGCATTTTCCATCAAACTTTGTGTAGTAAGGAACGGTCCAAAATGCCCCAAAACAAGAGTTTGGGGTCCAATGGCGTGGATCGGGGGCGTTCGTTGCAAAAAAATCTGATGCGACTTCGTTGCACGAAATTGTGCATTAAAAGCATTAGTTCAGCCCGTTTTGCACTGAAGTTTGTGCAGCAACGAAACGGTCCGAAACGCCCCGAAACATGAGTTTGGGTCCAATGGGGTGGAACGGGTTCGTTCACTGCGAAAACTCCAACACGCCCTCGTTCCATGAACTTGTGCATTAATTGCACCATTTTAGCACGTTTTGCACCTAATTTCATGTAGTAACGAAACGGTCTGAAACACTCCAAAACATGAGTTTGGGGTCCAATGGGTGGATCGGGTGCGTTCGTTGCTTAAAATTCCAATGCAACTTCGTTGTATGAACTTGTGCCTTAATTGCACCAGTTCAGCCCATTTTGCACTGAAGTTTGTGTAGTAACAAAACAGTCCAAAACGGCACAAAACATGAGTTTGGGGTCCAATGGGGTGGATCGGCTGCGTTCGTTGCTTAAAATTCTGACGCGACTTCATTGCACGAACTTGTGCATTAATGGCACCAGTTCGGCCCATTTTGCACCGAAGTTCGTGCAATAACGAAACGGTCAGAAACAACCCGAAACGTCAGTCTGGGGTCGAATGGGGTAGATCGGGTGCGTTCATTGCGAATAATTTTGATGCGACTTCGTTGCATGAACTTTTGCATTAATGGCACGAGTTCGGCCTATTTTGCACCGAAGTTCGTGCAGTTATGAAACAGTCTGAAACGCTCCAAAACATGAGTTTGTTGTCCAATAGGGTGGATGGGGTGCGTTCATTGCGAAAAATTCCGACGCGCCTTTGTTCCACGAACTTGTGCATGCACCATTTTAGCACGTTTTGCACGTAATTTAATGTAGTAACGAACTTGTGCATTAATTGCACCATTAATCGGCTGCGTTCCTAGCTTAAAATTCCGATGCGACTTCATTGCACGAACTTGTGCATTAATGGCACTAGTTCGACCCGTTTTGCATCGAAGTTCGAGTAGTAACGAAACGGTCTGAAAAGCCCCAAAACATGAGTTTAGGGATCAATGGGGTGGATCAGGGGCGTTCGTTGCGAAAAATTGCGACGCGGCTTCGTTGAACGAACTTGTGCATTAATTGCAGCAGTTGAGCCTGTTTTGCACCGAAGTTTGTGCACTAACGAAACGGTCCAAAGCGCCCCAAAACATGAGTTTGAGGTCCAATGGGGTGGATCGGGTTCGTTCGTTGCGAAAAATTCCGACGCAACTTCGTTGCACGAACTTGTGCATTAACGGCACTAGATCGACCCGTTTTGCATCGAAGTTTGTGTAGTAACGAAAGGGTCCGAAACGCCCCAAAACATAAGTTTGAGGTACAATGGGGTGGATCATGTTTGTTCGTTACAAAAAATTCTGAGGCGACTTCGTTGCACAAACTTGTGCATTAACGGCACCAGATCGCCCCGTTTTGCACCGAAATTCGTGTAGTAAAGAAACTGTGCAAAACACCCCAAAAAATATGTTTGGGGTCCAATGGGGTCGATCAGGGCCGTTCGTTGCGAAAATTCTGACGCCCCTCATTCAATGAACTTATGCGTTAATTGCACCAGTTCAGCCTGTTTTGCACCGAAATTCGTGCAGTTACAAAACGATCCGAAACGCCCCAAAATATGAGTTTAGGGTCCAATGGGGTGGATCGGTTTCGTTCGTTGCAAAAATTCCGACGCGCCTTCGTTCCACGGACTTGTGGATTAATTGCACTAGTTTAGTCCGTTTTGCACCAAATTTTGTGTAGTAACGCAACGGTCCAAAATGCCCCAAAACATGACTTTGGGGTCCAATGGGGTACATCGGGGGCGTTCGTTTCAAAAAATTCCGACGCGGCTTCGTTGCACGAACTTGTGCATTAATTGCACCAGTTCAGCCCGTTTTGCACCAAAGTTTGTGCAGTAACGAAACGGTCCGGAACTTCCCAAAACATGAGTTTGCGGTCCAATGGGGTTTATCGGGTTCGTTCGTTGCGAAAAATCCCGACGTGACTTCGTTGACCGAACTTGTGAATTAATTGCACCAGTTCAGCCTGTTTTGCACCGTAGTTTGTGCACTAACGGAACGGTCCAAAACGCCCCAAAACATGAGTTTGGGGTCCAATGGGGTGCATCGGGTTTGTTCGTTGCGAAGAATTCCGACGCGAGTTCGTTGGACGAACTTGGTTATTAATTGCACCAGTTCAGCCTACTTTGCATCAAAGTTTGTGCAATTACGAAACGGTCCGAAACGCACCAAAACATGAGTTTGGGGTCCAATGGGGTGCATCGGGTAGTTCGTTGCGAAGAATTCCGACGCGACTTCTGTTGACGAACTTGTGCATTAACGGCACCAGATCGACCCGTTTTGCATCGAAGTTCGGGTAGTAACGAAACGGTCTGAAATGCCCCAAAACATAAGTTTGGGTACAATGGGGTGGATCGGGTGTGTTCGTTACTAAAAGTTTTGACGCAACTTCGTTGCACGAACTTGTGCATTAACGACACCAGATTGACGCATTTTCCATCAAACTTCGTGTAGTAAGGAACGATCCAAAATGCCCCAAAACAAGAGTTTGTGGTCCAATGGCGTTCGTTGCGAAAAATTCTGATGCGACTTCGTTGCACGAAATTGTGCATTAATAGCATTAGTTCAGCCCGTTTTGCACCGAAGTTTGTGCAGCAACGAAACGGTCCGAAACGCCCCAAAACATGAGTTTGGGGTGCAATGGGGTGGAACGGGTTCGTTCACTGCGAAAATTCCGACGCGCCCTCGTTCCACGAACTTGTGCATTAATTGCACCATTTTAGCACGTTTTGCACCTAATTTCATGTAGTAACGAAACGGTCTGAAACACTCCAAAACTTGAGTTTGGGGTCTAATGGGGTGGATCGGGTGCTTTCGTTACGAAAAATTCCAATGCAACTTCGTTGTACGAACTTGTGCCTTAATTGCACCAGTTCAACCCATTTTGCACTGAAGTTTGTGCAGTAACAAAAAAGTCCAAAATGGCACAAAACATGAGTTTGGGGTCCAATGGGGTGGATCGGCTGCGTTCGTTGCTTAAAATTCCGACGCAACTTCGTTGCACGAACTTGTGCATTAATGGCACCAGTTCGGCCCATTTTGCACCGAAGTTCGTGCAATAACGAAACGGTCAGAAACAACCCGAAACGTCAGTCTGGGGTCGAATGGGGTAGATCGGGTGCGTTCATTGCGAAAAATTTTGATGCGACTTCGTTGCATGAACTTTTGCATTAATGGCACGAGTTCGGCCTATTTTGCACCGAAGTTCGTGCAGTTATGAAACAGTCTGAAACGCTCCAAAACATGAGTTTGTTGTCCAATGGGGTGGATGGGGTGCGTTCATTGCGAAAAATTCTGACGCGCCTTTGTTCCACAAACTTGTGCATTAATGGCACCAATTTGACCCGTTTTGCATCGAAGTTTGTGTAGTAACGAAACGGTCTGGAACGACCAAAAACATGAGTTTGGGGTCCAATGGGGTGGATCGGGGCCGTTCGTTGCGAAAATTCCGATGCGCCTTCGTTCAATGAAATTATGCGTTAATTGCACCAGTTCAGCCTATTTTGCACATAAGTTTGTGCGGTAACAAAACGGTCCGACACGCCCCAAAATATGAGTTTAGGGTCCAATGGGGTGCATCGGGTTCGTTCGTTGCGAAAAATCCCGACGTGACTTCGTTGACCGAACTTGTGAATTTATTGCACCAGTTCAGCCTGTTTTGCACCGAAGTTTGTGCACTAACGGAACGGTCCAAAACGCCCCAAAACATGAGTTTGGGGTCCAATGGGGTGCATCGGGTTTTTTCGTTGCGAAGAATTCCGACGCGACTTCGTTGGACGAACTTGGTTATTAATTGCACCAGTTCAGCCTACTTTGCATCAAAGTTTGTGCAGTTACGAAACGGTCCGAAACGCACCAAAACATGAGTTTGGGGTCCAATGGGGTGCATCGGGTAGTTCGTTGCGAAGAATTCCGACGCGACTTCGTTGGACGAACTTGTGCATTAACGGCACCAGATCGACCCATTTTGCATCGAAGTTCGGGTAGTAACGAAACGGTCTGAAATGCCCCAAAACATAAGTTTGGGTACAATGGGGTGGATCGGGTGTGTTCGTTACTAAAAATTTTGACGCGACTTCGTTGCACGAACTTGTGCATTAACGACACCAGATTGACGCATTTTCCATCAAACTTCGTGTAGTAAGGAACGGTCCAAAATGCCCCAAAACAAGAGTTTGTGGTCCAATGGCGTGGATCGGGGGCGTTCGTTGCGAAAAATTCTGATGCGACTTCGTTGCACGAAATTGTGCATTAATAGCATTAGTTCAGCCCGTTTTGCACCGAAGTTTGTGCAGCAACGAAACAGTCCGAAACACCCCAAGGGGAGAAGAACAAAGCAGAGCGTTAGAAGATATCAAGCAATATCTGATTTCACCTCCGGTGTTAGTCCCGCCACAGCCTGGTAAGCCGTTCAAATTATACTTATCGGCTGATGAACAAGCTATTGGATCGGCGTTGGTATAGGAGTTCGAAGGGAAAGAACGAGTGGTATATTATGTCAGCAGAAGACTCCTGGACGCCGAAACAAGATATTCCCCGGTGGAACGGTTGTGCCTCTGTCTATACTTCTCGTGTACCAAGCTCAGGCACTATTTGTTATCGGCAGAGTGCATAGTCGTATGCAAAGATGATGTTGTGAAATATATGCTATCACTGCCAATTTTGAAAGGAAGGATTGGAAAATGGATACTGGCACTGTCAGAGTTCGACTTAAGGTACGAATCGGCTAAGGCTGTCAAGGGTCAGGTCATGGCCGATTTCGTGGCTCAACATTGTGGACCGGAAATTGCTGTCGTTGAACCGGTGCCATGGACTTTGTATTTCGATGGTTCTTCATGTGGAGCCGGATCGGGAATCGGTATCATTCTTGTATCGCCTCGGGGGGCAAGCTATGATTTCTTTCTGCCGATAGAAGCATCCGCAACCAATAACCAGGTGGAATACCAAGCCGTCCTAAAAGGTATCCAATTATTAAGGGAAGTCAAAGCTGATGCAGTCGAGATTTTTGGAGATTCCATGCTCATCGTAGATCAGTTAACGGGGAAATCTGAATGCAAAGATGATATCTTAAGGATTTACTATGAAGATTGCCTCCAGCTGTTAAAGGAATTCAAGTCTGCAATAATTGAGCACATCCCCAGAAATTACAATGAAGAGGCCAATAGGTTGGCCCAACACGCGTCTGGATATCGGCCGATTCAAGGAAGGCATCTTCAAGGGAAACTGAGCGAGGGAGTGGATGACTCCTTTTAGTTGGTGGTCGCTTGGAGCAGTGAGCGTCTATATGGTCCCAGATTTTCTGGATTTCAGCAGGAACGTGACCTTTGAGTTCTTCAGAGTGAGCTCTTATCAGATCTATGTCCGCCTGCGACAGTGGTTCATCTAAATGCATAACTTCAATCGCTCGTTCCAGACTGGGACTAAGGCGTTTTGTCTAAGAAGGGGCAAACAACTACTCAGTATTAGAGCGATTGAGATGTCGAGAGAGGAAATAGAAGAGGGTTCGTACCTGGTTGACAGAGAAGGAGGAAGATGAAGAAGACATCTTGATGTCCAACCTGGGAAGGTAGAGATCTAATTATTGGAGGGGAAGAAGATGGGTAATGCAGATGCCTCTGGAAATGATGTGGGATCTCGTACTTATAGAAGGAAAGGAGGTAAGGAGGTAGTAGGATGCGTCCCATCAGAGTAAAAGCGTTCATAAATGCAAAGCTGCCAAAGGGGGCGGTCCAAGTTTGAATCGGTCCGTGGATGGTGAAGTTGCCGATGGCGCCGCCATTGGAAGGATGGAGCAGATTGCAAGCAAGAGAAAAATCGCCGGAGGATGCGGTTGGAGACCGAGAGGGCGCAGGAAGAAGATGAACAGTGGTTCGCTGGGAAGAAATTACTAGGCTCGTGAAGAAGGAGTGGCGGAGAACGCCGGTACTTAAGGACAATCCAAGAGAGAAAGGGTAAAGGCGGGATTTTTGCCGCACCGTCTACACGAATTCCAGGGGAACAGTTGTCTCAAGCGCCCGATTCGAGAAGATTGCAATCATCATGTAGAAGACCGCGAAACGGAAGGAGATTTTTACTGCGCTCGTTTCGGAGGGAAGATTAAAGAAAAGAGTTTCAAAGTAAAAATTATGTTTTACTCCGAAACTGGGGGCATGTGTTGACGCCAGATTTTGACACGTATTGAATCGGCGTCAGGAAGAGAAGAGACCGGCCGATGCGGCAGATTTAAAGGCTACAGGGAGGAATCGGCCGATTGAGGCTACAGTTGGGAATCGGCCGATTGGCGATGCAATTTGCGCCAACAGATAGGGGCGGTGAAACCATTGTAACCACAATAGAGGATCCCGGTCAAAAGTGGCCTGATGTTGGTCAACGGAACGATGCTGACTCGGTCGAGAAGCAATGGAAAGAATCCTGATTGGATTAGGAGATGGCGGCAGAAGATTCTGCGGGAGCCCGTTTCCTTTATAAAAATATTATAGATATAGTAGTTTTCTATTTAAATCAAGTTTGTAACAAATTGTAATCGATCAGGAGTCCTGGTCCTAGGGTATAAATAAGAGTCGTCAGGGCTTTGTAGAAAAATGAATCAATCAATCAACAAAACAATCTACTTTTTCATCGCACTTTACTTTCAAGTCGGCGACTTCGCCGATACTTTTTCTTCTTTCACGAGTTCGTACGGATTGGCAGGGCTGCATCGACTCGATCTCCGGCCAATTGGTAGGTTCCGCTTATCGAATAACATCTGAGCTTTAACTTCGGGCGCATCACCGTGGTTTCATTTGGATTTATTCACCAGTTATCGATATTTACTAGAATTATAGATTTTACCTGTTGTTCTAGTATTATCACCTGTTATCCAGCTTGAGATTGAAACTATCGGTTCTGTTATCGCTCTTCCTCGTTCATTGTCATATAGCCGATTAGATCTATTTCAAGTGTTGCATCTGTAATAATTGTTTAAGTTGCTCCACCAGTTTTCTTTGCAATTATTACGTGATTATCGGCTGATCCATAGCCGGTCATTTTCATAGCAAATCGGCCGATTCGCCGATACGCTCTTCGGGACAGATCGGAACCTCAGCCGATCAGGACGCCCAAAATTTAATACGTTTATTTCCTTGTCAATCAATAGGTCAGATTGACTGGTACGCCGCGCGAACCACACCAGGGCGATAATCCGAACAGGAGCTAAGCAGATTCTCCCGGGTCGTGTGTCCGACGCTGAAGGTCATCGGCCGATTCCTGGACGATTTTTAGCGCCAACACACGCCTCATCAGCAGCACGGTTCGCCGCTCGCACGGCCTCATCCTCCGGCAACAGCACACGGGAGTCGTGGAAGAGGCTCAACTATCTCTACAAACACTGACCGATGAACTCGAAAGTAAGAATCGAGAAAGGAGCGAGACATGAAGAGGAGGTCGGGAAGTACTCACCAGATCAATGAAGCCTTTGTCAGGCCGCATCGTCGGATGCCTCTCGATCGGGCTCGTCCAGTGCCTCCCGGATGCGTTGCTGGATCTCTGAATCTCGGAGCAAACCATGGGCAAGTGCTGTGCCCTCAAGCCGCACGCCTGGCACAATCCCGTACAGCGGAAGCGCGTGCCATCAGCGGCGCCACCCGCCTCGAGTGGTACGCTTCAATGACGCCGATGCCGCCGAGGCCGTGGCCCTTCAGGTACGCTTTGGCACCTAGGAGCGGGGCGAGCCTTTTCTTCTCCTTCTCACAGACCCCCATGACCACACCGGCGGAGCTGCCACAATTGTACGACCAGTGAAGAGCGGAAGGGGGGCGGTGTCGTGGTTCTTGATGTAGAACCACCACGAATGCCACCCTTTGTTGGACTTCGTGGTGGTGATGGCCTTGTACTCATGGGCACGAGGTCCGCAGAGATGGATTCCGGCGCAGCCTATCGGGGCCGTCGATCCGTCCCTCTTCTTCACCAAGGAGATGGTGAACAAGTACCTCCATAGCTCGAAGTGAGGTTCGATCCTCAAGAACCCCTCGCACAGCGTGATGAAGGCCGCGATTTGCTGGATCCCGTTCGTGTTGAGGTGTTTTTTTTGACCAAGAACCGTGGGGCAAAGTGCCACGGCAACATGGAATATATTAATGAGAACCAAAGAGTTAAAAAGACTTACAAAAACCTAACCAGAGGTTAGGCAGAGGAGGGGACCACAGAAGCCTCAACTATATACAAGCCTAAAAACCAAAAAAGAGACTAGCAGAAATGGAGAAAGACTGACACACTAACTGACTGAACAAGACAAATCAGAACCTAAAGAAAAGTTACAGAGCTTCAAGCCAGAGGAGAATGGACTGATGTAAACTTGGCTTAATTCGAACTCGATGATTTACAACTTCAGCTTTGAACGAAGATTTCCATAAGGCAAAATTTGGCACTTTATTGTTGAAGATCAAATCATTCCACTCTAATGGCGACCCGATAGGGTTTGATTCCCGATCTTTCGATGAGAGGTGTGGATAACTCGACTGGTCGATGGAGGCGACGTTCACGGCCCGACTACAGCCTTCCAAGCTGCACCTTAGCAACCGATACACCCCCTCCAATGGCTGTCGCGATCTTGTGGAGCGTGGCACCCGGCCACTAGGGCACTCGTCCTGCAAGCAATCGAAGAACTAGCAAGAACAAGTATGACAAGTACTGAATTTACTAGATGTAAATGAAGGTTTCACACGCAATCTCAATAATGGTGGGGTTCCGAAGACAAGAAGACGGGCGGCTGATCCAGCACGCGCGCTTGCAAGCAAGTAGCGAAGGCTAAACTTGATCTAAACAAAACCCAAGCATCCTTGGTGGTGGCTAAGGGGTATAAGTACGTGGGAGGACGACCACAGGGGTGCTGGGGTCGTACTCCAACCCTAGGACGCGTCCGTAATGGACTCAACTTGATACACGGCCCATTGGGCCAAAACAGGGTGACGCAGCACCATGTGCAGAAAAGGACTCTGTATTAATTTTACGATTGCGGCCGACTAGTAACAGATATGGATATGAGGCCAGATCCGTTTGAAAGAAGACTTCATAAGCTTTCCACGAAGTACTTGAACGCCCCAATCCGAGTTCATATGCGACCGTGGTGTCCGTCACAAGTTGGTACTGTTCTGCAGTCCGAATCCAGCCTGCGCGAATCCGTTTCCCTTTCGGTCGCCTCCTTGGTTCCTAAGCAAAACAAGAGTACACGGGTCTCCATGGTCTAAACATGATGTACATGAGCTTAGATTTGAACTCACCTGATGATTAAGTTGATGCGCACGAGCACGAGTAATAGGACCAGCAATAGGTACTTGTGTCGGAGTGGATGTATCGTTGGTGTTGATGTCCTCATCATCCTCCCCTTCTTGCATTTGAGTCGTCCTCGACTCAAGCTCATCTTCCTCTCCCAAATATGGCTTCAAATCTGCAATGTTAAATGTGGGACTAACCCCAAAATCCGCAGGCAGATCGAGCTTATATGCATTATCATTGACTTTCTCTAACACTTTAAATGGTCCATCAGCCCGAGGTAGCAATTTAGATTTTCTCAATTCAGGAAACCTTTCCTTTCTCAAATGCAGCCAAACTAAATCTCCAGGTTCATACTTTAGTTCCTTCCTACCTTTATCACCAGCAATCTTGTATTTAGCATTCATGCGCTCTATGTTTTCTTTAGTTGTTTCATGCAGTTTTAACATCAATTCGGCACGCTTAGTAGCATCAAAATTCATTTTTTCAGAAAATGGCAAAGGCATTAAATCAATAGGAGCACGAGGCAAGAAACCATATACAATCTGAAATGGGCACATCTTTGTAGTAGAATGCAGCGATCGATTATAAGCGAATTCAATATGAGGCAAACAATCTTCCCACATCTTAATGTTCTTCTTTAAAACAGCCCTTAACATAGTAGACAAAGTCCTATTAACCACTTCAGTTTGACCATCAGTTTGCGGATGACATGTAGTAGAAAACAACAATTTAGTTCCCAATTTAGCCCATAAAGTCTTCCAAAAATAACTAAGAAATTTAGCATCACGATCAGAAACAATTGTGTTGGGCACACCATGCAAACGAACAATTTCCCGAAAGAACAAATCAGCAATGTGAGAAGCATCATCAGTTTTATGACATGGTATGAAATGGGCCATCTTAGAAAATCTATCAACAATTAAAAATACACTATCACGTCCGTTCCTAGTCCTAGGCAATCCTAACACAAAATCCATAGAAATATCTTCCCAAGGAGCACTAAGAACAGGTAGAGGCAAATACAAACCGTGTGGATTCAATCGTGATTTAGCCTTTTGACATGTCGTGCAGCGAGCAACAAATCTCTCCACATCTCTTCTCATCTTTGGCCAAAAGAAATGACCAGCAAGTATATCTTTCGTTTTCTTTGCTCCAAAATGCCCCATTAAGCCACCTCGATGCGCTTCCTGCAACAATAACAAGCGAACGGAGCTAGCTGGAATGCATAGCTTGTTAGCTCTAAAGACAAACCCATCACTAACGATGAATTTGTTCCATCCCTTCCCCTCTTTACAATGCAGCAACACATCTTTAAAATCAGCATCATTAACATATTGATCTTTAATGGTTTCCAATCCAAATATTTTGTAATCAAGTTGGTTCAGCAAGGTGTATCTCCTACAATGCATCAGCAATTATATTCTCTTTCCCTTTCTTGTGCTTAATAATATAAGGAAAAGATTCAATAAATTCAACCCACTTAGCATGTCTACGGTTCAATTTTCCTTGACTACGAATATGTTTTAAAGATTCATGATCTGAATGAATAACAAACTCTTTGGGCCATAGATAATGCTGCCATGTTTCTAATGTGCGAACAAGAGCATACAATTTCTTATCATAAGTAGAATAATTCAGAACAGGTCCGCTCAATTTTTCACTGAAATAAGCAACAGGTTTGCCTTCTTGTAACAAAACACCACCCAAACCAATGCCACTAGCATCACATTCAAGCTCAAAGGTTTTATTAAAATCAGGGAGTTGGAGGAGAGGTGCATGTGTCAACTTATCTTTCAGCGTGTTGAAGGAGTTCTCTTGTGTTTTATCTCAACTAAAAGGCACTCCCTTCTTTGTAAGCTCATTCAAAGGCGCGGCAATGGTGCTGAAGTCCTTCACAAAACGACGATAGAAACCAACAAGTTCTAGGAAACTCCGCACTTGCGTGATAGTCTTCGGTATAGGCCATCCCTGTATAGCTTCCATCTTGGCTTGATCAAACTCGATTCCATAACCTTTGTCGAGTAGTTCTTGCACTTGTCGCTGAATTTCCTTAGTTTCTTCCGAATTTGTCCTGTATGGCGCACGGTTTGGCAACGATGCACCAGGAATAAGGTCAATTTGGTGCTCAATCCCTCGTATTGGTGGCAGCCCCGCTGGTATCTCACTTGGGAACACATCAGAATACTCCTGCAAAAGGTTAGCAACAGCCGGGGGCAAAGAATGCTGCATATCGTGAACTGAAATCAAAGCATTCTTGCACACCAAAGCATAGGCAACAGAAGTGGAAGCAATCAATTCATTAATATCAGACTTAGTAGCAAGCAAGCAATGTCCTTTCAATCTTATCTCATCTTCCCTGCTACTAACAGATTTGGCATTCTTATCGATCTCAGCTTTAGTTCTCTTAGCTTTAGCAACATCATCACGCACAATAGATTCAGGTGACATAGGAAGCAAAACGATTTTCTTATCATGATGTATAAGAGAATATTGATTTGATCTACCATGATGCATGCTATCGGTATCAAATTGCCATGGTCTACCTAGCAGAATATGACAAGCTTCCATAGGCACAACATCGCATTCAACAACATCATGATATGAGCCAATAGCGAAATTAATTCGTACCAATCTCGTTACCTTGACCTTACCACTATTGTTGAGCCACCGAATGTGATATGGATGTGGGTGCGGTTTTGTTGTAAGTGCAAGCTTCTCGACCATATCGCTGCTAGCCAAGTTGTTGCAGCTACCTCCATCAATTATCAAACGGCATGAACGCTCTTTAATAACACACTTTGTTTGGAACAGTGTATGCCGTTGATTTTGCTCCGCCTTTTCCATTTGTGCACTAAGTACACGCTGCACAATGAGGCTCTCATAATGATATGCATCCTCTGCACCAATCTGCTCTTCTGGTTGTTCCTTAGTACTTGCATGGTCAGCAGCAAGCAAAGCAAGTGTATCTTCATCAAAATCACTAGCAGAGGAATACCCACCATCTCCTTTGACCACCAAAACGCGCTTGTTAGGGCAGTCACGTTGCACGTGGCCAAAGCCCTTGCATCGATGGCACTGAATATCTCTTGTCCTTCCCGTGGAGGCAACCGAAGATGCACTCGTGGCTGGTTTCTGGACAGTCGTGGTTGCTGAATTTGTCGGGGGAGCACGTGTCTTATCGTTGGATGGAGAGGGTATTGTCGACCGACTCGGGAATGTAGAAGGTGCAGGAGCTCGTCCGGTCAATGAGGTAGATGTGCGCGGCTGCCATGATGAAGGTTTTCCTGCAGAAATATTAGTTCTTGTACTAGCACGTCATCCCAGCACTTCCCTTTCAGCTTTACAAGCAAGATGGAACAAACGGGTTACGTTAGTATAATCTTTATAAGCAAAAATGTCCTGAATTTCTCGATTCAAACCTCCTAAAAATCTAGCCATAGAAGGTTCCTCATCCTCCACTAAATTACAACGCAACACACCCATTTGTAATTCCTGATAGTATTCTTCTACACTTTTATTACCCTGTCTCAATTGTTGCAATCTATGTAACAGATCACGCGCATAGTAAGAAGGAACAAATCTAGCCCGCATGACCCGTTTCAAGGCATCCCAGGTTTGTGGAATATTATTAGGATTTTTCTTAGCATGTTCTATCCACCAAACAGAGGCAAAATCAGTAAATTCACTAGTAGCAGCCCTAACACGTATATTCTCAGGAAATTCATGACATGCAAACTTTTGATCAACAGCAATTTCCCAAGTAATGTATGCATCAGGATCGTATTTTCCATTGAAATAAGGTATTTTAAATTTTATTTTACTGAAAGCATCATCATCATTATGTACCTCACGTCGTCGATGTCCACCCATACCTCTCCGATTAGTTCGCAGTCGTCGGCGACTAGGAGCATCTTGGTCATCTAGTTTAGTATCAGCGACATAATCATCCCAATTATCCTCGACACGCTCATCCTTCTTGTTTTCTCCCTCATGCCCATTTGCAGTTCTGGCATGCATCTCATCAAAACGCCTCAAAAGAGCAGCAAGGCTTTGGTCAATATGAGCGACCGACGTCTCCAGCCTTGTAAGCTTGGTGTTGGTGGCAAGCTGCGTGGCCTCCAACTGCCCAATCTTATCATTTGACACCAGCATATCTTCAGCAAGCCCATCTACATGCCTCCTCATCTTATTTTCAAAATGTTGTATGATTCCCTTTGTACGAGGAGAGTGACCTAAACTCCCATCACCCTCTGATCCTGTCATGGTTAGATGAACAAAGGAAACACGAAAATAGGTGAAGAAATAAGATCCTACAACTAATGGGATGCAGCTACTGCAAGGCGCTCACACTCAACCTGTTACACAAGCTCTTACCAATTCTTACCTTGCTCAACAGGAGGGGACGGCAACCAACAAGTCTGCAACCGTGGGATGAAGTGTATCGGTGCCGCAACAACAGGACCTGTCAAGCTGTAGTCGGATATGTGGAGCTATAGGTGGGCTAAAGCAAGGATGAACTAGCACCACATTAGTTACAAAAGCAAGCTGAAAAATCGTTCAACGGCGGTACTATGCTGGTCCTAGCCTAGACCGTGCTAGAGACACGAGCCTGGACACAAATGAAGTCACGAGACACCACCGAAGAACAAAAAAGATGCACAAAGAACAACCCCTTTTTCTTCCCTTCTTTTTCTTCTTCTTATTTTTTTTCTTTTTTTTCCTTTCTTTTTTTTTCCTTCTTTTTTCTTTTTTTTTCAGGGGATCCTCAAAACTGATTATATAACCTAAAAGACTTCAAAAGAGCCACACAGCACACAAACTTTTCCCAAAAGGGTAGGGGTATTCCGGTAAAAAAAAGATGCGGTTTGAGTAAGCCGAGACTACTTCTGCCTTTCAGAGCGCTACAAAATATGCAGTACAAGTGCGAAAAGCAATGGATTTTTATAACACGGCGCAATAACCAATTGGGACTAGGAAACCGATCCCTACTCGAATCACAGCACCGCGAGCGATTCGGTCACAACCCAACACAGAATCTAACTCGGACTTGAACACAAATATGGACTCGGATTCCACCAACACGGAGTATGTATGGTAGCGCACGGTTGTGACTAGAACATGACAAGAACTCGAAACTCTAAAGGACTAAAACTAAGACCAGCAACTCGACGCAACCGATGCAACCGAAAATTCAACAAGCCCTAACTAAGCAGTGCTAGCAAAGGCTCAAACGAGTTTATAGGACTGAAGGTAAACTAATCTACTATTTTTTTTGGCTTTTCTGGACTATAGGAAAAATAAAACAGCGAAGAATTAGAAGTCTCTCACCGATAAACCTTGCTCTGATTACCAACTAATGGCGACCCGCTAGGGTTTGATTCCCGATCTTTCGATGAGAGGGGTGGATAACTCGATTGGTCGATGGAGGCGACGTTCACGGCCCGACTACAGCCTTCCAAGCTGCGCCTTAGCAACCGATACACCCCCTCCAATGGCTGTCGCGATCTTGTGGAGCGCGGCACCCGGCCACTAGGGCACTCGTCCTGCAAGCAATCGAAGAACTAGCAAGAACAAGTATGACAAGTACTGAATTTACTAGATGTAAATGAAGGTTTCACACGCAATCTCAATAATGGTGGGGTTCCGAAGACAAGAAGACGGGCGGCTGATCCAGCACGCGCGCTTGCAAGCAAGTAGCGAAGGCTAAACTTGATCTAAACAAAACCCAAGCATCCTTGACGGCGGCTAAGGGGTATAAGTACGTGGGAGGACGACCACAGGGGTGTTGGGGTCGTACTCCAACCCTAGGACGCGTCCGTAATGGACTCAACTTGATACACGGCCCATTGGACCAAAACAGGGTGACGCAGCACCATGGGCAGAAAAGGACTCTGTATTAATTTAACGATTGCGGCCGACTCGTAATAGATATGGCTATGAGGCCGGATCCGTTTGAAAGAAGACTTCATAAGCTTTCCATGAAGTACTTGAACGCCCCAATCCGAGTTCATATGCGACCGTGGTGTCCATCACAAGTTGGTACTGTTCTGCAGTCCGAATCCAGCTTGCGCGAATCCGTTTCCCTTTCGGCCGCCTCCTTGGTTCCTAAGCAAAACAAGAGTACACGGGTCTCCATGGTCTAAACATGATGCACCTGAGCTTAGATTTGAACTCACCTGATGATTAAGTTGATGCGCACGAGCACGAGTAATAGGACCAGCAATAGGTACTTGTGTCGGAGTGGATGTATCGTTGGTGTTGGTGTCCTCATCACTTTGGTCCTCCATACCTTCCATGTGTGTTTATTACATGTGGGTGTATCCATTCTGGTGATGTCCACATCAATCAGCTTCCTTAGGGCTAACTGTGACATATTCGCGTGGAAACCAGTCGATATGCCAGGTGTGCCCAAGGAGTTGGTTGAGCATTGCCTAAAAGTCGACCCCAAAGCCACTCTGAAGAAGCAACGACTATGACATTTCGCTCCCAACAAGAGGGAGGCCATCAAGAAGGAGCTAACAAAACTATTCGTTGCTGGCTTCATTAAAGAAGTCTACCATCCCGAGTGGTTAGCCAACCCTATACTAGTCTTGAAAAAGAACAATAATGAATGGTGGATGTGTGTGGATTACACTGGTCTCAACAAACATTGCCCGAAGGATCCTTTCGCGCTCCCACGCATCGACCAAGTCATCGACTCTACGGCTGGCTGCGTCCTGCTCTCTTTCCTCGACTGCTTCTCGGGTTACCACCAGACGCTCTCAAGGAAGAAGAGTAGATCAAGACAACATTCATCACCCCTTTGGAGCATATGCCTAAACAACCATGTCCTTCGGGTTGAAGAATGCAGGAGCCACCTATCAGCGGGCCATCCAATTATGCCTTGTTGATCAGCTACATCGCAATGTTGAAGCCTACGTGGATGACGTGGTCATCAAGACCAGATCCCACGACGAGTTCATCCCTGATCTCGAGGAAACCTTCAATAGCTTACGCAAGTTTCAATGGAAGCTTAACCCAACCAAGTGCGTCTTCGGCATGCCACAAGGAAAACTACTCAGTTTCATCGTTAGTCACCGAGGAATTAAAGCAAACCCGAAGAAGATCACCGCCATCACAGACATGGACGCTCCACGGATGATCAAGGACGTTCAGAAGCTCACAAGTTGTATGGCGGCCCAGAACAAATTTATTTCGCGACTTGGAGAACGGGGACTACCCTTCTTCAAATTCCTCAAGCGCCACAACAATCTCTAGTGGACCGATGAGGCGAAGCAGGCGCTGGAAGATCTCAAGCATCATTTGCAGTCGCCCCCCATCCTAATGGCTCCACAACCAGGCGAGAACCTGCTACTCTACATCACCGCGACTACTCACATCATCAGCACGGCAATCGTGGTGGAACGCCAAGAGGAAGGCCACGCCTTCGGTGTGCAGCGGCTCGTCTACTTCATCAGCAAAGTCCTTTCTGAATCCAAAGTTCATTACCCAACAATTTAGAAACTACTCTAAGGTATACTCATCACCTCCAGGAAGCTTCGCCAATACTTCGACACATACAACATCTCGGTGGTCATTGATTTCCCATTGGCGGATATCCTCAACAATCAGGATGCCACCGGGCGCATCTCCAAGTGGGCAGTGGAACTGGGGGCTCTCACCCTCGACTTCAAGCCCCGGACGACAATCAAAACGCAGGCACTAGTCGATTTCATGGCGGAATTGATGGCGACCCGCTAGGGTTTTGTCCCGATCTTTCGATGAGAGGCGGGGGATAACTCGATTTGAGATGGAGGCGACGTTCACGGCCCGACTACAGCCTTCCAAGGACGCTGCGCCTTAGCAACCGATACACCACCTCCAATGGCTGCCGCGATCTTGTGGAGCGCGACACCCGGCCACTAGGGCACCTGTCCTGCAAGCAATCGAAGAACCAGCAAGAACAAGTAGAACAAGCAACTCAATTGCAAATATGGAGATAATAACCAATCTGGAATCAACAAGGTGGGGTTCCGAATCGAGTAGAACGGATGGTCTAGTCGACACACGCGTCTACAAGGAAGTAGCAATGGCTAAACTTTCAACAAAACAAAAACCCCCCATCTGTTCATGGCGGCTCTAACCCTTATTAATACCTAGGAGGACGACCAAGAGGGTGTTTGAGTCGCACTCCAACCCTAGGACGCGTCCCTAATGGACCCGACTTGATACAAAGCCCATCGGGCCATATTAAGATGTCGCAGCACCTTTAGACAGAAAACCAGTCGGTAGTATTTTGGTCATTGCGGACGAATCAGGAGAGATATGGACTTGAGTCCGGATCCATATGAAACTAGACTTCATAAGCTTTCCACGAAGTACTTGAACGTCCCTATCCGAGTCCGTATGCGACCGTGGTGTCCGTCACAAGTTGGTGCTGTTCTGCAGTCCGAATCCAGCCTCCAAAACGTGTTGGACATGGACTCTTTCTTTCCTTGCACCAAAAGTGACGTGGTGGCCTGATGGAGAACATTGGGAAGACTTAGGCTTGGTCCCCAATCAACTTCTTTGGTCCTCCATACCTTCCATGTGTGTTTATTACATGTGGGTGTATCCATTCTGGTGATGTCCACATCATTCTCCCCTTCTTGGCTGCAAGTCGTCCTCGACTTGCTCCAACGGCATTCAAAGGTGCTTGCTTTGTTGTTGGAACATGGAGCGACGACTATGCTGCATGGGCACAACAAACAATGCTCCCGTTCTTCAGGCTGATCCTGTTGCATAAGAGAAAAACTAGAAAAACTTTGCAAGATATTATTAGTGTTAATGCAGCCCCCTATTTGCTCATGGTATTGTAGCCCAAAAGGATATTTCAGATTAGAACAGATATACACTTTATGCACCAAATATTCTCCTTTGATGTCATTTTTTCCAATTGCATGAAGCGAACAATGATTTAAACTTGGCAAATTAGAATCTAATTGAACCTTCTCTTTTAGACAATTTAGATTACACAGAATATTAAATTCAATATAACCCAAAGTATTTAAAGAAGACAACAATTTCAGTTCATCTTGTACACAAGTAATAGGATGAGAAGGATTATCTACAGCACATTCGTATGGTTCCAAATCAAAAATATCACACTTATTCATTAATTCTGGTATATGAGTAAAAGAAGTATTAGCACACAAGTCCTCTTTATCATAAGAAACAACAAGTAATTCATCTTGTGAAAAAGTTGAATCAGCAGCAGGTTCCACTATTCGTTGCTCTTTGTTAGCATGCAGAGTGGACAAAGTTTGGACACTATGAGTCACATCATTCTTGCAAGTATTCACAAATGAAAGAATTTCTTTTTCAGCATGGAGAGCAAGACAAAACAATTGACCGATATAGCAATAGGACTTGCCAATTAACAAGTTTCGAATTTCAGAATTGAGCCCTCTCATGAACCTATTCATAACATCTTCCATGCATTCATCCAATCCACCAAACATGATACAAATTTTAAAATCATGGTAGTATTGTTTCACAGTCCTACTACCCTGTTTTAATTTCTCTAGTTTGGTAAGCAAATGATCAACATAATATGCAGGAATATAGGCATCTCTAAAATGTATTTTGAATTCTTTCCAAGTTTGCGGAATAATGTTATGCCTACAAATATATTTCCATTCTAGCAAAGCATTTTCTGTTAAAATATTAGAGGCAATATAAATCATTTGTTTCTCCGACAGGTCATGCTCATCAAATTCATTATCTACTTTTAGCTCCCAATCAATGTAAGCTTTAGGATCAAACTCACCAGGATATAAAGGCAAGCATTGAATAATGTCCAGAATATTTTGTTGTTGTTTGCTCCGCTCAAAAATCACAGTATCACCTGCCATGATCAGTAGAAAACAAGAACACAAAAATAATATGTATCCTCCTGTCAACTACTAGAATGTGTCGGTTGTAATTCTCTCAAACTCAACTTGTTTAATACGAGCTCTTACCAGTTCTTACCAAGCAAAACAGGATGAGTCGGCAACCAACAAGTCAAGCACCTTGAAAGAAGTGTATCGGTGCCTTAGCAACAGAAAACTGTCAAGCTATAGTCGAGTATGTGGAGCTGTAGGTGGGCTAATCAAGGGAAAATACTAGCACCACGTTAGTCAGAAAAGCAAGCTGAATAATTGTTCAACGGTGGTACTGTACTGGTCCTAGCATAGACCGTACTAGAGGCGCGAGCCTGGACACAAATGAAGTCACAAAGCACCAACCGAAACAGAAGGAACACAAAAGATGGATCAGCCTGGACACAAATGAAGTCACAAAGCACCAACCGAAACAGAAGGAACACAAAAGATGGATCAGCCCCTTTCTTCTTTTTCGTTTCTTTTCTTTTCTTTTCTGTTTTTTTTTCACTTTGTTTTCTTTTTTTTCTTCTCTTTTTTTTGTAGAGGACTAAAATCCTTTGTTTGACAAACAACGCAACAGGATTACTGCATATAGCTGCTACCAACTCAGATTGACGAAACTTGTTTCACGCAGCCAGACGCACAAATCTCCAAGTCGATACTGGAGCACTTAGATGGAGTTTGTGACCCAGGTCAGATCCGTTGGAAAGATCACGAGTTACGCTTTCCAGATTGTACTAAAACTCGCAAATCGGAGACCGGACACAGAAACAATGAAAGTTTTCTTCCACTGATGAATTGAAACTCCGAGACAAAAAGAGGTGACAAGAACTCGAAACTCTAAAGGACTAAACTAAGACCAGCAACACGACGCAACCGATGCAACCGAAAACTCAACAAGCCCTAACTAAGTAGTACCAGCAAAGGCTCAAAGGGTTTATAGGATTGCCGGCAAACTAATCTACCTTTTTTTTGGTTTTTCTGGACTATAGGAAAAAAAATAGCAAAGATAAGTCTCTCACCGATAAACCTTGCTCTGATTACCAACTGATGTGAAACCGCTAGGGTTTGTTCCCGATCTTTCGATGAGAGGCGGGGGATAACTCGATTTGAGATGGAGGCGACTTTCACGGCCCGACTACAGCCTTCCAAGGACGCTGCGCCTTAGCAACCGATACACCACCTCCAATGGCTGCCGCGATCTTGTGGAGCGCGACACCCGGCCACTAGGGCACCTGTCCTGCAAGCAATCGAAGAACCAGCAAGAACAAGTAGAACAAGCAACTCAATTGCAAATATGGAGATAATAACCAATCTGGAATCAACAAGGTGGGGTTCCGAATCGAGTAGAACGGATGGTCTAGTCGACACACGCGTCTACAAGGAAGTAGCAATGGCTAAACTTTCAACAAAACAAAAACCCCCCATCTGTTCATGGCGGCTCTAACCCTTATTAATACCTAGGAGGACGACCAAGAGGGTGTTTGAGTCGCACTCCAACCCTAGGACGCGTCCCTAATGGACCCGACTTGATACAAAGCCCATCGGGCCAAATTAAGATGTCGCAGCACCTTTAGACAGAAAACCAGTCGGTAGTATTTTGGTCATTGCGGACGAATCAGGAGAGATATGGACTTGAGTCCGGATCCATATGAAACTAGACTTCATAAGCTTTCCACGAAGTACTTGAACGTCCCTATCCGAGTCCGTATGCGACCGTGGTGTCCGTCACAAGTTGGTGCTGTTCTGCAGTCCGAATCCAGCCTCCAAAACGTGTTGGACATGGACTCTTTCTTTCCTTGCACCAAAAGTGACGTGGTGGCCTGATGGAGAACATTGGGAAGACTTAGGCTTGGTCCCCAATCAACTTCTTTGTAATGGCGACCCGCTAGGGTTTGATTCCCGATCTTTCAATGAGAGGCGTGGATAACTCGATTGGTCGATGGAGGCGTCACGGCCCGACTACAGCCTTCCAAGCTGCGCCTTAGCAACCGATACACCCCCTCCAATGGCTGTCGCGATCTTGTGGAGCGCGGCACCCGGCCACTAGGGCACTCGTCCTGCAAGCAATCGAAGAACTAGCAAGAACAAGTATGACAAGTACTGAATTTACTAGATATAAATGAAGGTTTCACACGCAATCTCAATAATGGTGGGGTTCCGAAGACAAGAAGACGGGCGGCTGATCCAGCACGCGCGCTTGCAAGCAAGTAGCGAAGGCTAAACTTGATCTAAACAAAACCCAAGCATCCTTGGCGGCGGCTAAGGGGTATAAGTACGTGGGAGGACGACCACAGGGGTGTTGGGGTCGTACTCCAACCCTAGGACGCGTCCGTAATGGACTCAACTTGATACACGGCCCATTGGACCAAAACAGGGTGACGCAGCACCATGGGCAGAAAAGGACTCTGTATTAATTTAACGATTGCGGCCGACTCGTAATAGATATGGCTATGAGGCCGGATCCGTTTGAAAGAAGACTTCATAAGCTTTCCACGAAGTACTTGAACGCCCCAATCCGAGTTCATATGCGACCGTGGTGTCCATCACAAGTTGGTACTGTTCTGCAGTCCGAATCCAGCTTGCGCGAATCCGTTTCCCTTTCGGCCGCCTCCTTGGTTCCTAAGCAAAACAAGAGTACACGGGTCTCCATGGTCTAAACATGATGCACCTGAGCTTAGATTTGAACTCACCTGATGATTAAGTTGATGCGCACGAGCACGAGTAATAGGACCAGCAATAGGTACTTGTGTCGGAGTGGATGTATCGTTGGTGTTGGTGTCCTCATCACTTTGGTCCTCCATACCTTCCATGTGTGTTTATTACATGTGGGTGTATCCATTCTGGTGATGTCCACATCAATCAGCTTCCTTAGGGCTAACTGTGACATATTCGCGTGGAAACCAGTCGATATGCCAGGTGTGCCCAAGGAGTTGGTTGAGCATTGCCTAAAAGTCGACCCCAAAGCCACTCTGAAGAAGCAACGACTATGACATTTCGCTCCCAACAAGAGGGAGGCCATCAAGAAGGAGCTAACAAAACTATTCGTTGCTGGCTTCATTAAAGAAGTCTACCATCCCGAGTGGTTAGCCAACCCTATACTAGTCTTGAAAAAGAACAATAATGAATGGTGGATGTGTGTGGATTACACTGGTCTCAACAAACATTGCCCGAAGGATCCTTTCGCGCTCCCACGCATCGACCAAGTCATCGACTCTACGGCTGGCTGCGTCCTGCTCTCTTTCCTCGACTGCTTCTCGGGTTACCACCAGACGCTCTCAAGGAAGAAGAGTAGATCAAGACAACATTCATCACCCCTTTGGAGCATATGCCTAAACAACCATGTCCTTCGGGTTGAAGAATGCAGGAGCCACCTATCAGCGGGCCATCCAATTATGCCTTGTTGATCAGCTACATCGCAATGTTGAAGCCTACGTGGATGACGTGGTCATCAAGACCAGATCCCACGACGAGTTCATCCCTGATCTCGAGGAAACCTTCAATAGCTTACGCAAGTTTCAATGGAAGCTTAACCCAACCAAGTGCGTCTTCGGCATGCCACAAGGAAAACTACTCAGTTTCATCGTTAGTCACCGAGGAATTAAAGCAAACCCGAAGAAGATCACCGCCATCACAGACATGGACGCTCCACGGATGATCAAGGACGTTCAGAAGCTCACAAGTTGTATGGCGGCCCAGAACAAATTTATTTCGCGACTTGGAGAACGGGGACTACCCTTCTTCAAATTCCTCAAGCGCCACAACAATCTCTAGTGGACCGATGAGGCGAAGCAGGCGCTGGAAGATCTCAAGCATCATTTGCAGTCGCCCCCCATCCTAATGGCTCCACAACCAGGCGAGAACCTGCTACTCTACATCACCGCGACTACTCACATCATCAGCACGGCAATCGTGGTGGAACGCCAAGAGGAAGGCCACGCCTTCGGTGTGCAGCGGCTCGTCTACTTCATCAGCAAAGTCCTTTCTGAATCCAAAGTTCATTACCCAACAATTTAGAAACTACTCTAAGGTATACTCATCACCTCCAGGAAGCTTCGCCAATACTTCGACACATACAACATCTCGGTGGTCATTGATTTCCCATTGGCGGATATCCTCAACAATCAGGATGCCACCGGGCGCATCTCCAAGTGGGCAGTGGAACTGGGGGCTCTCACCCTCGACTTCAAGCCCCGGACGACAATCAAAACGCAGGCACTAGTCGATTTCATGGCGGAATTGATGGCGACCCGCTAGGGTTTTGTCCCGATCTTTCGATGAGAGGCGGGGGATAACTCGATTTGAGATGGAGGCGACGTTCACGGCCCGACTACAGCCTTCCAAGGACGCTGCGCCTTAGCAACCGATACACCACCTCCAATGGCTGCCGCGATCTTGTGGAGCGCGACACCCGGCCACTAGGGCACCTGTCCTGCAAGCAATCGAAGAACCAGCAAGAACAAGTAGAACAAGCAACTCAATTGCAAATATGGAGATAATAACCAATCTGGAATCAACAAGGTGGGGTTCCGAATCGAGTAGAACGGATGGTCTAGTCGACACACGCGTCTACAAGGAAGTAGCAATGGCTAAACTTTCAACAAAACAAAAACCCCCCATCTGTTCATGGCGGCTCTAACCCTTATTAATACCTAGGAGGACGACCAAGAGGGTGTTTGAGTCGCACTCCAACCCTAGGACGCGTCCCTAATGGACCCGACTTGATACAAAGCCCATCGGGCCATATTAAGATGTCGCAGCACCTTTAGACAGAAAACCAGTCGGTAGTATTTTGGTCATTGCGGACGAATCAGGAGAGATATGGACTTGAGTCCGGATCCATATGAAACTAGACTTCATAAGCTTTCCACGAAGTACTTGAACGTCCCTATCCGAGTCCGTATGCGACCGTGGTGTCCGTCACAAGTTGGTGCTGTTCTGCAGTCCGAATCCAGCCTCCAAAACGTGTTGGACATGGACTCTTTCTTTCCTTGCACCAAAAGTGACGTGGTGGCCTGATGGAGAACATTGGGAAGACTTAGGCTTGGTCCCCAATCAACTTCTTTGGTCCTCCATACCTTCCATGTGTGTTTATTACATGTGGGTGTATCCATTCTGGTGATGTCCACATCATTCTCCCCTTCTTGGCTGCAAGTCGTCCTCGACTTGCTCCAACGGCATTCAAAGGTGCTTGCTTTGTTGTTGGAACATGGAGCGACGACTATGCTGCATGGGCACAACAAACAATGCTCCCGTTCTTCAGGCTGATCCTGTTGCATAAGAGAAAAACTAGAAAAACTTTGCAAGATATTATTAGTGTTAATGCAGCCCCCTATTTGCTCATGGTATTGTAGCCCAAAAGGATATTTCAGATTAGAACAGATATACACTTTATGCACCAAATATTCTCCTTTGATGTCATTTTTTCCAATTGCATGAAGCGAACAATGATTAGAATCTAATTGAACCTTCTCTTTTAGACAATTTAGATTACACAGAATATTAAATTCAATATAACCCAAAGTATTTAAAGAAGACAACAATTTCAGTTCATCTTGTACACAAGTAATAGGATGAGAAGGATTATCTACAGCACATTCGTATGGTTCCAAATCAAAAATATCACACTTATTCATTAATTCTGGTATATGAGTAAAAGAAGTATTAGCACACAAGTCCTCTTTATCATAAGAAACAACAAGTAATTCATCTTGTGAAAAAGTTGAATCAGCAGCAGGTTCCACTATTCGTTGCTCTTTGTTAGCATGCAGAGTGGACAAAGTTTGGACACTATGAGTCACATCATTCTTGCAAGTATTCACAAATGAAAGAATTTCTTTTTCAGCATGGAGAGCAAGACAAAACAATTGACCGATATAGCAATAGGACTTGCCAATTAACAAGTTTCGAATTTCAGAATTGAGCCCTCTCATGAACCTATTCATAACATCTTCCATGCATTCATCCAATCCACCAAACATGATACAAATTTTAAAATCATGGTAGTATTGTTTCACAGTCCTACTACCCTGTTTTAATTTCTCTAGTTTGGTAAGCAAATGATCAACATAATATGCAGGAATATAGGCATCTCTAAAATGTATTTTGAATTCTTTCCAAGTTTGCGGAATAATGTTATGCCTACAAATATATTTCCATTCTAGCAAAGCATTTTCTGTTAAAATATTAGAGGCAATATAAATCATTTGTTTCTCCGACAGGTCATGCTCATCAAATTCATTATCTACTTTTAGCTCCCAATCAATGTAAGCTTTAGGATCAAACTCACCAGGATATAAAGGCAAGCATTGAATAATGTCCAGAATATTTTGTTGTTGTTTGCTCCGCTCAAAAATCACAGTATCACCTGCCATGATCAGTAGAAAACAAGAACACAAAAATAATATGTATCCTCCTGTCAACTACTAGAATGTGTCGGTTGTAATTCTCTCAAACTCAACTTGTTTAATACGAGCTCTTACCAGTTCTTACCAAGCAAAACAGGATGAGTCGGCAACCAACAAGTCAAGCACCTTGAAAGAAGTGTATCGGTGCCTTAGCAACAGAAAACTGTCAAGCTATAGTCGAGTATGTGGAGCTGTAGGTGGGCTAATCAAGGGAAAATACTAGCACCACGTTAGTCAGAAAAGCAAGCTGAATAATTGTTCAACGGTGGTACTGTACTGGTCCTAGCATAGACCGTACTAGAGGCGCGAGCCTGGACACAAATGAAGTCACAAAGCACCAACCGAAACAGCAGGAACACAAAAGATGGATCAGCCCCTTTCTTCTTTTTCGTTTCTTTTCTTTTCTTTTCTGTTTTTTTCACTTTGTTTTCTTTTTTTCTTCTTCTTTTTTTTGTAGAGGACTAAAATCCTTTGTTTGACAAACAACGCAACAGGATTACTGCATATAGCTGCTACCAACTCAGATTGACGAAACTTGTTTCACGCAGCCAGACGCACAAATCTGCAAGTCGATTCTGGAGCACTTAGATGGAGTTTGTGACCCAGGTCAGATCCGTTGGAAAGATCACGAGTTACGCTTTCCAGATTGTACTAAAACTCGCAAATCGGAGACCGGACACAGAAACAATGAAAGTTTTCTTCCACTGATGAATTGAAACTCCGAGACAAAAAGAGGTGACAAGAACTCGAAACTCTAAAGGACTAAACTAAGACCAGCAACACGACGCAACCGATGCAACCGAAAACTCAACAAGCCCTAACTAAGTAGTACTAGCAAAGGCTCAAACGAGTTTATAGGACTGAAGGTAAACTAATCTACTATTTTTTTTTGGCTTTTCTGGACTATAGGAAAAATAAAACAGCGAAGAATTAGAAGTCTCTCACCGATAAACCTTGCTCTGATTACCAACTGATGGCGACCCGCTAGGGTTTTGTCCCGATCTTTCGATGAGAGGCGGGGGATAACTCGATTTGAGATGGAGGCGACGTTCACGGCCCGACTACAGCCTTCCAAGGACGCTGCGCCTTAGCAACCGATACACCACCTCCAATGGCTGCCGCGATCTTGTGGAGCGCGACACCCGGCCACTAGGGCACCTGTCCTGCAAGCAATCGAAGAACCAGCAAGAACAAGTAGAACAAGCAACTCAATTGCAAATATGGAGATAATAACCAATCTGGAATCAACAAGGTGGGGTTCCGAATCGAGTAGAACGGATGGTCTAGTCGACACACGCGTCTACAAGGAAGTAGCAATGGCTAAACTTTCAACAAAACAAAAACCCCCAATCTGTTCATGGCGGCTCTAACCCTTATTAATACCTAGGAGGACGACCAAGAGGGTGTTTGAGTCGCACTCCAACCCTAGGACGCGTCCCTAATGGACCCGACTTGATACAAAGCCCATCGGGCCATATTAAGATGTCGCAGCACCTTTAGACAGAAAACCAGTCGGTAGTATTTTGGTCATTGCGGACGAATCAGGAGAGATATGGACTTGAGTCCGGATCCATATGAAACTAGACTTCATAAGCTTTCCACGAAGTACTTGAACGTCCCTATCCGAGTCCGTATGCGACCGTGGTGTCCGTCACAAGTTGGTGCTGTTCTGCAGTCCGAATCCAGCCTCCAAAACGTGTTGGACATGGACTCTTTCTTTCCTTGCACCAAAAGTGACGTGGTGGCCTGATGGAGAACATTGGGAAGACTTAGGCTTGGTCCCCAATCAACTTCTTTGGTCCTCCATACCTTCCATGTGTGTTTATTACATGTGGGTGTATCCATTCTGGTGATGTCCACATCAGGAATGGCGAGAAAACCAAGTGGAAGCCCTAGCCAACCAGCCAGAGCATTGGATCATGTACTTCGATGGCTCACTCAAGCTCGGAGACGGTGGCGCAGGAGTACTCTTCATCAGTCCAAAAGGAGAACAACTCAAGTATGTGTTCTAAATACTATTTGAGGTCTCCAACAACGAAGCCGAGTACGAGGCACTATTGCACGGGCTACGCCTGGCAGTCTCTCTGGGCATCAAGCGATGCTGGTGGTCCAACAAGTCAACAAAGAGTGGGACGTCAACAACGACACCATGGACGCGTACGTCGCGGAAATACGCAAGCTCGAGAACAAGTTCTCGAGGCTGGAAATTCATCATGTGATTCGCAACAACAATGTGGGAGCGAATGTGCTCTTGAAACTGGGTTCTGATCGAGCTAACGTCCCACCAGGAGTTTTCGTTCACAAGTTGTATCACGCATCCATCAAGACACCAGATCCAAGTACCATCTCTTAGGGTCCAACGGAACCCAACCAAGAGGTCTTGATGATCGAGGTCGACTGGCGGGTGACGTTTATCAACTACATCCAGGAGCACAAACTACCCCCCGGCGTCAACCCTAAAAGTGTTGAGGCCACACGCATCCTAAGGCGCAGCAAAGGGTACGTTCTAGTCGGGGACAACTTATACAAGCGTGGATCGGCATCAGGCATACTCATGAAGTGTGTCCGTATGAAGGAAGGCAGAGATATACTCCAGGAGATACATGAAGGAGTGTGTGGGAACCATGCTGCTTCTCACACACTAGTCGACAAAGCTTTCAGATCCGGGTTCTACTGGCTGGCTGCTTTGGCAGACGCCAAAGCACTCATTCGCTGGTGCACAAACTGCCAGTTCTTCAGCAAGCAGCCCCATGTCCCGACCCACAACCTTATCACCATACCACCTTCATGGCCGTTTGCATGCTAGGGCCTGGACATGATGGGGCCTTTGACAACTGGCCAGGAGGTTTTACTCACGTGTTGGTGGCCATCGATAAGTTTACGAAGTGGATCACGAACAAGTCGATCACAAAGCTCTCTGCAGATCGAGTGGTTAGCTTCATCTGCGACATCTTGCACCGATTTGGCTTCCCCAACACTATCATCACGGACCTGGGATCCAATTTTCACTCGCATCATATTTGGGATTTCTGTGAACGCAGTGCCATTGAGGTCATGTACATTTTAGTGGCTCATCCGCGGGCTAACGGCCAGGTTGAGCGCCCCAATGGCTTGATTCTTGATGGCTCGAAGAAAAGACTCTACGACCAGAGCAGCAAAAAGGGCGGCAAATGGATCAATGAGATCTCGTCAGTAGTCTGGGGGCTTCGCACACAACCATGCAAAGCCACAGGACAGTCACCTTTCTTTCTCGTCTATGGGTCCGAAGCTATACTACCGGCTGATGTCATGTGGCAATCTCCTCGACTGGAAATGTACGAAGAAGGCGAGGCTGATGAAGCAAGACATCTCGAACTCGATTCGGCAGAAGAATTCAGATGCAATGTTTTGCTCCAGTCAGCCCGCTACTTACAAGGAGTCCATCGTTACCATGACCGGAACATTCAACGATGATCTTTTCACATTGGAGATATGGTCCTTCGCTGTATCCAGGATGAAACCGGGCTGCACAAGCTTAATTCGCGATTGGAGGGACCTTTCATCGTGCACAAGGTTACAAGACCAGGGTCGTATCGCTTACAGTACCCTGATGTCAGAAGGTCCCAAACTCATGGAATATCGAGCATCTATGACGTTTTCATCCTTAGCCAACCAAGACATCTTCACGCAGCGTCGTACACAGAACTGCTCAACAAAACATGAAGGACCTCGTCATCACTTCCTTCGGGCCAACCGTGACGTTTTCGCATGGCAACATGTCAATTCTCATGGCCCGCCTAAGAAATCATCTCTAGTACTACTCCGTTCTACTGGTTCATGACTAGTACTATGTGCAAGTTTACTGAAGGGGCCTTGCTCTCATACTTCCAGTAACGCTCAGATTACTAGTTTCCGGCTACTATTCTATGTTACTGAAGGGGCTTTGCTCCCGTACTCCCAGTACTACTCCGTTCTACTGGTTTACGACTAGTACTACGTGCAAGTTTACTGAAGGGGCCTCGCTGCCATACTTCTAGTAACGCTCAGATTACTAGTGTCCGACTAGTATTCTATGTTACTAAAGGGGCTCTGCTCCCATATTCTCAATACTACTCCGTTCTACTAGTTCACGACTGGTACTACGTGCAAGTTTACTGAAGGGGCCTCGCTCCCCTACTTTCAGTAACGCTCAGATTACTAGTTTCTGACTAGTATCCTATGTTACTGAAGGGCCATCGCTCCCATACTTCCAGTAACGCTTAAATTACTAGTTTCCGACTAGTATTTTATGTTACCGAAGGGGCGTCGCTCCCGTACTTCCAGTAACGCTCAGATTACTAGTTTCCGACTAGTATTCTATGTTACTGAAGGGCCATCGCTCCCGGACTCCTAGTACTACTCCGTTTACCAGTTCACGACTCGTATTACGTGCAAGTTTACTGAAGGGGCTTTCCGGCCATACTTCCAGTAACGCTCAGATTACTAATTTCCGACTAGTATTCTATGTTACTGAAGGGGAATTGCTCCCAAACTTCTAGTAACGCTCAGATTACTAGTTTCCGACTAGTATTCTATGTTACTGAAGGGGCATCGTTCCCGTACTCCGAGTACTACTCCGTTTACTAGTTCATGACTGGTATTACGTGCAAGTTTACTGAAGGGGCATCGCTCTCATACTTCCAGTAACGCTCAAATTACTAGTTTCCGACTAGTATTCTATGTTACTGAAGGGGCTTTGCTCCCGTATTCCCAGTACTACTCCGTTCTACTGGTTCACGACTGGTACTGCGTGCAAGTTTACTGAAGGGGCCTCGCTCCCATACTTCTAGTAACGTTCAGATTACTAGTTTCCAACTAGTATTCTATGGTACTGAAGGGGCATCACTCCCAAAATTCCAGTAACACTCAGATTACTAGTTTCTGACTAGTATTCTGTGTTACGGAAGGGGCATCGCTCCCGTACTTCCAGTAACGCTCAGATTACTAGTTTTCGACTAGTATTCTATGTTACTGAAGGGGCATCGCTCCCATACTCCCAGTACTACCTCGTTTACTGGTTCACGACTGGTATTACGTGCAAGCTTACTGCAGGGGCCTCGCTCCCATACTTCCAGTAACGCTCAGATTACTAGTTTCCGATTAGTATTCTATGTTACTGAAGGGGCATCGCTCCCAAACTTTCAGTAACGCTCAGATTTCTAGTTTCCGACTAGTATTCTATGTTACTGAAGGGGCATCGCTCCTGTACTCCCAGTACTACTCCGTTTACCGGTTAACGACTAGTATTACGTGCAAGTTTACTGAAGGGGTCTCGCTCCCATACTTCCAGTAACGCTCAAATTACTAGTTTCCGACTAGTATTCTATGTTACTGAAGGGGCTTTGCAGCCATATTTCCAGTAATGCTCAGATTACTAGTTTCTGACTAGTATTCTATGTTACTAAAGGCGCCTCGCTCCCATACTTCAAGTACTACTCCGTTTGCTAGTTCTCAACTAGTTATACATGGAGTTTACGGTAAGGGCATTGCTCCCATACACTGCATTTACTAGTTCCCGACTAGTTTTACACGTCGTCAGCTACTTCGACTACTCGTCTCGCCTATAATACTAGTTGGAATCGACTCCGACTAGTCGACTTCATCGACAATTCAAGATCCAGCGGCAACTTGGCCAATGCCTAGGCTCAGGGGCTGGCGCCACCAACTACTAGGTGTATTTCGTGCGACTCATCTAGCTCCCAGGCTCGGGGGCTGGAGGCGACACAACATTCAGGGAACAAGGTTTGATTTGAGCGGTAATTTAGGGCGCCTTTTGGAGAAGTTATTTCTTTAACTATTTTTTCAGAGAATTCATCCCGAAAAAAGTGGTTTTTAAATTTCTGAACCAATTTGCCCATCTTAACCATCAAATCTTTACCATCATATATTGCATGCCACGATTCTTTTTGGATCCTTTATTTCCAAACCTTGGGGATTTGGATTCAAGGCTCGAGGGCTGCAAGACACATGTCATCAGCGACTTATTTTTTCAAATCTTTTGGAAGATAAGGACAGAAGACTCAAGACTAAATTGACCCTCAGCCTGATTCTACGAGTCAACCTAAGGCTCGGGGGCTACTCCATATGGAGTGCGAGTTCAATTGCACCCCATATAAAAGAAGACTTGACAACTACTCGGGGCATGAGCACCTCACAGCCTCGAGGTAGCCAAGGAAGTACTCGGAAGACACCTTCAAGATGAAGTTCGGGAGAACTCGAAGACGCCTTCAGAAGTACTCGGAAGCCTGCAGTACTCGACTACGAAGAGCTCGGGGGCTTATCAGACCTGGGCCCACGGGACTGCGCACATGGCCTACATCTAACAGGATAAGGGGTGGGACATGGCCCACGCCCTACACCAGTTGTAACTACTCGTCGTGTAGTAGAACTACACATACAGTAGTAGAACTAGTCGGAGACAATAGGAAACTATCCGAAAAGTACTCGGGTAGGACTCCTGGGCTCGTATCCGACTAGGACTTTCATATAACCCTGTTGATGAGGACATCAACACCAACGATACATCCACTCCGACACAAGTACCTATTGCTGGTCCTATTACTCGTACTCGTGCGCATCAACTTAATCATCAGGTGAGTTCAAATCTAAGCTCATGTACATCATGTTTAGACCATGGAGACCCGTGTACTCTTCTTTTGCTTAGGAACCAAGGAGGCGACCGAAAGGGAAACAGATTCGCACAGGCTGGATTCGGACTGCAGAACAGTACCAACTTGTGACGGACACCACGGTCGCATATGAACTCGGATAGGGGCGTTCAAGTACTTCGTGGAAAGCTTATGAAGTCTTCTTTCAAACGGATCCGGCCTCATATCCATATCTGTTACGAGTTGGCCGCAATCGTAAAATTAATACAGAGTCCTTTTCTGCACATGGTGCTGCGTCACCCTGTTTTGGCCCAATGGGCCGTGTATCAAGTTGAGTCCATTACGGACGCGTCCTAGGGTTGGAGTACGACCCCAGCACCCCTGTGGTCGTCCTCCCACGTACTTATACCCCGTAGCCACCACCAAGGATGCTTGGGTTTTGTTTAGATCAAGTTTAGCCTTCGCTACTTGCTTGCAAGCGCACGTGCTGGATCAGCCGCCCGTCTTCTTGTCTTCGGAACCCCACCATTATTGAGATTGCGTGTGAAACCTTCATTTACATCTAGTAAATTCAGTACTTGTCATACTTGTTCTTGCTAGTTCTTCGATTGCTTGCAGGACGAGTGCCCTAGTGGCCGGGTGCTGCGCTCCACAAGATCGCGACAGCCATTGGAGGGGGTGTATCGGTTGCTAAGGCGCAGCTTGGAAGGCTGTAGTCGGGCCGTGAACGTCGCCTCCATCGACCAATCGAGTTATCCACGCCTCTCATCGAAAGATTGGGAATCAAACCCTAGCAGGTATGGTCGACCAACTCGTAAATGTAGAAGGTGCAGGAGCTCGTCCGGTCAATGAGGTAGATGTGCGCGGCTGCCATGATGAAGGTTTTCCTGCAGAAATATTAGTTCTTGTACTAGCACGTCGTCCCAGCACTTCCCTTTCAGCTTTACAAGCAAGATGGAACAAACGGGTTACATTAGTATAATCTTTATAAGCAAGAATGTCCTGAATTTCTCGATTCAAACCTCCTAAAAATCTAGCCATAGCAGGTTCCTCATCCTCCACTAAATTACAACGCAACACACCCATTTGTAATTCCTGATAGTATTCTTCTACACTTTTATTACCCTGTCTCAATTGTTGCAATCTATGTAACAGATCACGCGCATAGTAAGAAGGAACAAATCTAGCCCGCATGACCCATTTCAAGGCATCCCAGGTTTGTGGAATATTATTAGGATTTTTCTTAGCATGTTCTATCCACCAAACAGAGGCAAAATCAGTAAATTCACTAGTAGCAGCCCTAACACGTATATTCTCAGGAAATTCATGACATGCAAACTTTTGATCAACAGCAATTTTCCAAGTAATGTATGCATCAGGATCATATTTTCCATCGAAAGAAGGTATCTTAAATTTTATTTTACTGAAAGCATCATCATTATTATGTACCTCACGTCGTCGATGTCCACCCATACCTCTCCGATTAGTTCGCAGTCGTCGGCGACTAGGAGCATCTTGGTCATCTAGTTCAGTATCAGCGACATAATCATCCCAATTATCCTCGACACGCTCATCCTTCTTGTTTTCTCCCTCATGCCCATTTGCAGTTCTGGCATGCATCTCATCAAAACGCCTCAAAAGAGCAGCAAGGCTTTGGTCAATATGAGCGACCGACGTCTCCAGCCTTGTAAGCTTGGTGTTGGTGGCAAGCTGCGTGGCCTCCAACTGTCCAATCTTAACATTTGACACCAGCATATCTTCAGCAAGCCCATCTACATGCCTCCTCATCTTATTTTCAAAATGTTGTATGATTCCCTTTGTACGAGGAGAGTGACCTAAACTCCCATCACCCTCTGATCCTGTCATGGTTAGATGAACAAAGGAAACACGAAAATAGGTGAAGAAATAAGATCCTACAACTAATGGGATGCAGCTACTGCAAGGCGCTCACACTCAACCTGTTACACAAGCTCTTACCAATTCTTACCTTGCTCAACAGGAGGGGACGGCAACCAACAAGTCTGCAACCATGGGATGAAGTGTATCGGTGCCGCAACAACAGGACCTGTCAAGCTGTAGTCGAATATGTGGAGCTATAGGTGGGCTGAAGCAAGGATGAACTAGCACCACATTAGTTACAAAAGCAAGCTGAAAAATCGTTCAACGGCGGTACTATGCTGGTCCTAGCCTAGACCGTGCTAGAGACGCGAGCCTGGACACAAATGAAGTCACGAGACACCACCGAAGAAAAAAAAATGCACAAAGAACAGCCCCTTTTTCTTCCCTTCTTTTTCTTCTTCTTCTTTTTTTTTCTTTTTTTTTTCTTTTTCTTTTTTTTCTTTTTCTTTTTTTTTTCTTTTTTTTTCTTCAGGGGATCCTCAAAACTGATTATATAAAAAGACTTCAAAAGAGCCACACAGCACACAAACTCTCTCTCTCTCTCTCTCTGGAGTAAGCCGAGACTATATGTATTCGTGCAAAGTTGTGGTTTGAGTAAGCCGAGACTACTTCTGCCTTTCTGGAGCGCTACAAAATATGCAGTACAAGTGCGAATAGCAATAGAATTTTATAACACGGCGCAATAACCAATTCGAACTAGGAAACCGATCCCTACTCGAATCACAGCACTGCGTGCGATTCGGTCACAAACCAACACAGAATCTAACTCGGACTTGAACACGAATATGGACTCGGATTCCGCCAACACGGAGTATGTATGGTAGCGCACGGTTGTGACTAGAACGTGACAAGAACTCGAAACTCTAAAGGACTAAAACTAAGACCAGCAACTCGACGCAACCGATGCAACCGAAAATTCAACAAGCCCTAACTAAGCAGTGCTAGCAAAGGCTCAAACGAGTTTATAGGATTGAAGGTAAACTAATCTACTATTTTTTTTGGCTTTTCTGGACTATAGGAAAAATAAAACAGCGAAGAATTAGAAGTCTCTCACCGATAAACCTTGCTCTGATTACCAACTAATGGCGACCCGCTAGGGTTTGATTCCCGATCTTTCGATGAGAGGCGTGGATAACTCGATTGGTCGATGGAGGCGACGTTCACGGCCCGACTACAGCCTTCCAAGCTGCGCCTTAGCAACCGATACACCCCCTCCAATGGCTGTCGCGATCTTGTGGAGCGCGGCACCCGGCCACTAGGGCACTCGTCCTGCAAGCAATCGAAGAACTAGCAAGAACAAGTATGACAAGTACTGAATTTACTAGATATAAATGAAGGTTTCACACGCAATCTCAATAATGGTGGGGTTCCGAAGACAAGAAGACGGGCGGCTGATCCAGCACGCGTGCTTGCAAGCAAGTAGCGAAGGCTAAACTTGATCTAAACAAAACCCAAGCATCCTTGGTGGTGGCTAAGGGGTATAAGTACGTGGGAGGACAACCACAGGGGTGCTGGGGTCGTACTCCAACCCTAGGACGCGTCCGTAATGGACTCAACTTGATACACGGCCCATTGGGCCAAAACAGGGTGACGCAGCACCATGTGCAGAAAAGGACTCTGTATTAATTTTACGATTGCGGCCGACTCGTAACAGATATGGATATGAGGCCAGATCCGTTTGAAAGAAGACTTCATAAGCTTTCCACGAAGTACTTGAACGCCCCAATCCGAGTTCATATGCGACCGTGGTGTCCGTCACAAGTTGGTACTGTTCTGCAGTCCGAATCCAGCCTGCGCGAATCCGTTTCCCTTTCGGTCGCCTCCTTGGTTCCTAAGCAAAACAAGAGTACACGGGTCTCCATGGTCTAAACATGATGTACATGAGCTTAGATTTGAACTCACCTGATGATTAAGTTGATGCGCACGAGTACGAGTAATAGGACCAGCAATAGGTACTTGTGTCGGAGTGGATGTATCGTTGGTGTTGATGTCCTCATCACCTGTTCCCCCAAACTACATAAGGGCGGACAGGGACCCCCTCCAAACATCAGATCACCCGATCATCACCTAAGGCAATATAAACCACACAAGACGTAGGGTATTACGCTCTCGGTGGCCCGAACCTGTCTAAACTTTGTGTTCCTTGCACCTTCGAGTTCCTGATCTCGGTGACACCCTACCTACAAACTCACCACCTCGGGGGTATCCCTCTGTGGGTGTGGCAGTAAAACAGTGGCAGTTTGTCTTTTAGTTGAATTTAAAACCAATTTAAATTCAAAGAAATTTGCTTGTTTCTCTTTTGTTTCAAAAATCCTCTCTCTTTTCCCTCTCTCTTTCCCTCTTTTCCCTCTTAGCCGAGCAGCCCACTTGGCCTTTTGGCCCAACCCAGTTTCCCCCCTCTCCCCCCCTTTCTTTTCTCTCCCGCACAGCCCAACCCGCTCAGCCCGTTTCCCCCGTCCCGGCCTGCCCCGTTTGCCCGCTCTCTCTCCCTCTCACGCTGCCAAGCGGGCCCCACCCGTCAGATCCGTCCCCCACCTCGGTCCATCCTGGATCCGAGCCGAGTCCGACTGGGGGAGGCCGCCGCCGCCGCGCGCGCTTTGCCATGCACGCCAAGGACTCTCGGCCGCCCCTATATAAGCGCCGCCAGACCCCCGCCTTGACCTGATCAACCCGCAGCCACTACCTTTTTGCCTCGCAAGCCCTAGCAGCGCTGCCGGGTCCGCTTGAGCTCGGCCGCGCCAAGGACCAGCCGCTCTGCCGCAACTTCAATACCTCCAGCCGCAGCCAAAGCTTCACCGTGTGGTAACGACCCTCGTCGGCCTCTTTTCCCTCTCCTCCGCACATTCTCGCCGTGGCGATTGCTCGCCGGAGCAGTCGAGCCATGCGCCGCCATCATGCGCCCTACTCCGCTCGCCGAATCCCCGCGCCGAGCCCTCCACCATGTTCCCCTTCACCCCCCCCCCCCCCCCTCAATCTCCCATGGTAGTCGCGCTCGAAACGAACCCTGGACGGCCGTTTTCGGCCAAGTCCAGCGAGCCCGTTGCCGCTCGCCACCGCCAGCGCCGCCGTCCGAGCTGCCAGCGCCGTTCCCGGCCGTCCAACCCCAGTCCAAGGGTCTAGATTAGATCTAGACCCAAAATCTAGACCCAAGTCAACATGTCCATACCGGTCAACCCTAGATCGATTTGCAAAAGAGCCCCTCGGTTTTATGAAAATCAACCCACGCTCTACCTTAGTTCAAAAATATTTATAGATAGATCCTTTTTCCTCTGTTTTAGCCCCTACACTTTTCTAAAATAGATCCCGCCGTCCAAATCTCTCTATTTTCAAATCTGAACCTATATTTTAGGTTTATTAATGTTTTAGCCCCCTGTTTCTTCATTCAGAGCCCTTTTAATTTCAAACCTTTTACAAATAAGCCCCTGGAACCATGTTTTAGCCATAACTTCTTCGTTCTAACTCCGTTTTCATTGATTCTTGCACTCACGCGATCCTTGCGACGTGTATAGTAGCTTTATGACCTTGTTTTTTCTATTTACATTGTTTGGTGTACTGTTTATTATTTGTTGTGCTTGTTTGCTTGTATGAACTTGTGTGGTGCGATAGATGGTGCGCAGTTCGAGGATCCGCAAGACCAAGGCTTTGTAGATGCCCTTGAGCAGCAGCAGTGCTTTCAGAAAGGCAAGTGGTCTTTGATCATGTTTCCGGTCCCAATAACCTTTAATATGCATGCAAGTGTCTATAATATGAGTGAATCCCAAATTAAGGACATGCCTAGTTACTACTATACTTCCTTGATTAAACCTAGGTTGTTTACTTTATGTTGTAGTTATGCTAGTTGCTCATCTACTTAGACTATGGTTGGTTAACTTGAAAACAATGCAACACTTATTTTACTTCCTGTTCTGGAATACTTTATGGTGGTAATTATAAGATCATTGCTTTAATTGGAACATGGAGAACCATCCAGAAAAATAGTGCAACCACAATACAATATGGCTCTAGTCTTGGCTAATTAATTAGAAACACTAGCTTATGATAATCTTACCGAAAGGGCAAGAGGGGTTGCATCGTCGGGGTATAGCTCGGTCCTCTTGAGGTTGTGATATGGTCCTGGTTAAGGCGTCTTCCTCATAGTGAGAGTTATGACCGCTTTGACTTGAAACCTTAGCGGATTGTCGTAAGTTAGGGAATCTTTGTAAAGCCCTCGTAGCGAATCCCTGCTACTCACCTCGGAAGTGTTTAAGGGCCTTGCAAACCTGGGCAACAAGGGAAACACGAGTTGTGGGTAAAGTGTACAACCTCTGCAGATTTTAAACTGATATATCAGGCGTGCTCACGGTTAGGAGCCGGTTGGACCCTCACAGGATAATTGAACTTGAAGATGATCTAAATTGATGTTCTATATCTATGTTGTTGTTACATATCTCTTTTACTTACTTAAGGGTTTTTGGTATATACTTACACTTACCTAATGCTTGCTAAATAAAACTTGACCAACTAAAAGTGCTTATCGGAGTTAAACCATGTCAACTATTCTTTCAAATTGGCCTTGCATGTCATATAATTTACTCCACTTGTTGAGTACCAACCATAAGTGTACTCACGCTTGCTTTATTAAAAATAATGCTTCTTAGAACAAGATAATTGTCTGGAGTTCCCTGAAGACTTTGAGGAGTTCTAGGCGTATGTCTCCCAGTCATCCACATGTGAAGATGAAGTTCTGCTGCTAGTTTAAGACGTTTATTGGTTTGCTTAAGATTGAGACTTTCGGTCATGTAATAAAGTGCTTTAATACTCTCTTTCGTTATGACATTGTATTTGGTATTCACTCAACGTCTATCATATGTGTGTGAACTTGATCAAGGCGCACATATGAGATGCATTCGGTTCCTTTCTAAAACCGGGTGTGACAGAAGTGGTATTAAAGCCGTGTTGACTGTAGGACGTTAGCCTAGCTAGTAATGTTCCAAATTAAGGCTTATCTTGCTTTAGTAATCTAGCTTCTGCTTGCTTGTTTTTAAAAATTGCTTATTTCTTGATTATATCACTATTATCTCACCCTTGTTTTCATGCTTACCTCACAAGTGTGTTTGCCTGATTTTCAAACTCCTTCTTGCTTTAAGATCACTCATAGCCTCTTTCTAAATATCCTCTATCTTGCATTGTCCTTATTTTTCTACAGATGGCCAGAACTAGGAAACCGCCCGCAAGAGCACTTGTGGACCGCCCCGTCAGATCCAGCATCTTCAGGAGGTGCATGTGCAGCAGCAGGAGCAGGAAGTGCCACTCCTCAGGAGGTGCCCTCACAGGAGGAGCCTGTGCAACCAGAGGATGCCCTTGTGCTTGTGGAGATTGAGGAGGAGCCCAGGAGGAGGAGGAGGAGGACGACTACTACGGCTACTATGGAGCAAGATGGGTGGACCCTGACACTAAGGAGGAGCCCATGGAGTTGCCTGAGGACGACCCAGCTGCAGAGAGTGGAGATGATTCTGATCAAAGCGCCGCAGGATGAGACGACGCTGATCCAAGTGCCCTAGGAGGTGATGATGCTAGAGATGATGGAGATGACCAAGCTGCACCAGATGGCGGTGATGATGACCCAGAGGACCTCCTAGAGCTAGCCGCACCAGCAGCAGTGCCGCCAGCATCCCATTATGAGAAGGAGCTACACTATGTGGACTTTGCTGAAGGTCCATTCCCAGCACTCCTATGGAGGGCCATGCAGAGGATTGGCTTTCCATTGATGCCACGCTATGAAGCCTACTTGTTGAAGAATGCCTAGCAGGAAGAGGAATGGTTGGTGTCAGTGGTGATCACAGTTCTGGATGAGAAGAATGGTAGCCGGAGGGAAGTTCAGACACACTATGATGACATGCCCAGGAAGACCTTGGATGCAGGGACCAGTGAAGCTACCAAGAGAGCTCTCTCCTCACTCTGCCATGTCTACCAGGAAGAGTTGCAGGGCACTGAGTTCCAACAGTCCCCTCACCGCATGAGAGGTGCCACTAGTGCACAGATTCCTATTCCACCCCCTAGCGAGAGGAGCTTCCTCATGGACACCACACAGGAGTTGGTCGCCACCCTCAGCACTAACTTGGATGCCGCTGGGATAGAGATCCAAGAAGTCGAGGAGAAGCTGAGGAAGACGCTCAGAGAGAAGGAGATCCTGGAGGCCCAGCTGAGAGGAGATCAGGAGCTGCCCCCGGAGTACAACAATGATGAATTAGCTGACTACTGGGCAGAATCACCTCCGCGCAAGCGTGTTCACTATAGAGGCCCTTGATATCGCACCCGCTACCTTTAGATATGATAGAGTTAAGTTAGGAGGTTGTTTAGGGGTGTCCTTAAGAGTCTTTTTGTAATCGCTAGTTCGAACATTCTTTAGAGTTTGCTTAGTCTTAGTCAGTGTGCTTGTGTGCTTGGTTTTTTGAGAACAATATGATTTGGATCTTTGTAATGATTGCGATGAATTGTGGAGTGATGACCACAATTACATCAAGATTTTAATAAAGTTAGCTAGTTTAACAATATCTATTTTATTTTACTGTCTCTATCGCACCCTTGTTCTTATCCTTTTTTCCATGATTTATTTCATGAGTCTCATTTCTCTAACCGATCAGATAATGAACACCAAGTCCGAATCAGGGGTTGATCAGCCTGTAGTGCCATGTCAGGGGAGAAGCAGTAACTCCAACTCCGACCCTCAGCAAAATCAACAGCACCAGGCACCACTAGCAGGGATGGAGTAGTTCCTTGCCGCCCAGACTTAGCTACTGACCAACATGGCGAACACTATCGCCAACATGCAAGCCCAGATGAACCAAGCTCCACCACCAGCTAGAGATAGACACAGGTAATTCATGAGTCATAAGCTGATGACCAGATCAAGACCCTGGAGAAGATGCTGAACATCGTCCAGTGTACCGACAAGGAGAAGGTCCTGTATGCTTCAGCAAGACTGGAAGGAACCGCTGCAAATTGGTGGGATGCTTACACCGCAGCCCATGACACCCCCAACACCATCACCTGATGAAGCTCAAGAAGCAAGAGTTCCTTGCACTGAAGTAGGGAGCGATGTCTATGAGTGAGTATTGGGACAATTTCATTCAGTTGTTCCGTTACGCCCCCGAAGATGTGGCAGATGATGAAGAGAAGCAGGATCACTTCAGGGATGGACTGATTGGTCCAATCAAGTATCAGCTGATGGTGCAAACCTTTGAGAACTTCCAGAAGATGGTAGACAACGCTATCGTGGTGGAGCATGCTCACAAGGAGATGTGCGAGCAGAAGAGGAAATTTGTGTCACCGGGGCAATTCAGCAACAACTCACGCCCCCGTTTTGTGCCCCCTCAAGGGACACCTTTCCTCCCTTGAGGTCAGAATGTCAACTTTGGGCAGAATCAGTACCAGCACCCCAACCAATAGCATTAGCAAGCTTAGCGTGCTGGTCAGTCAGTACAGCGCCCCAATTTCTCACAGAATCGCTAGAACACCCCCACTGGAACACCTATGAGAAACAACACCCGTGCTCCCACTGGTGGTAACACATGCTTCAGGTGTGGTGTGACTGATCACTACGCCAACCGTTGCACCAATGGAAATGCCCAGAACACTACAGGTCAGTTTAGCAATAGTGGACAGAGTTAGACTCCACAGCAGCAGCAGTAGCAGCCTAGAAACAACAACCAGACACTGCAGAACAACAAGGGCCAGCAGAACTATGTCCGCGGGCATGTGAACCATGTGGCCGCGGAGACCGCTTAGGAGGCTCAGGATGTTGTGTTCGGTATGTTCCTAGTCAACTTAGCCCCTGCATCAGTTTTATTTGATTTTGTAGCATCGCATTCCTTTATTTCTGCTCAGTTTGTCGCAAAACATGGCATTCTCATGCATACTATGTCAAACCGCATGCTAATTAGCTCACTTGAGGGAAATATCAAAGCCAACCAGTGGTGTTAGTTTCAAGATCATGGGCAGGGATTTTTGTGCAAACTTCATAGTGCTGGATTCTAGTGGAATTGACATCATACTTGGAATGGGATGGTTGAGCAAGGTTGATGCAGTTATTCAGTGTGCCAAGAGGTCAGTGCTCCTCACAAGCCCAGATGGTGAACAGTTTGAGTTTGTTGCAACACTTCCATCCGTAGCAGACTGTGCAGTGAAACAGTTGAAGGCAGATTTGATTGAGGACATCAGAGTGGTGTGCGAGTACCAAGACGCCTTCCCCGATGATTTGCCAGGTATATCACCTGAACATGACATTGAGTTCCCCATAGATCTTTTACCCGGTATTGCACCCATTTCTAAGAGGCCATATAGAATGTTTGTTGGTGAATTAGAAGAACTTAAGAAACAGTTCAAATAATTGCTAGATAAGTGATTCATTCATCCTAGCTCTTCACCTTGGGGAGCACCTGTGATATTCGTTGAGAAGAAGGATGCAACATAGAGGATGTGTGTTGATTACAGAGCGTTGAATGAAGTTACTATCAAGAATAAGTATCTGTTGCCTCGCATTGGAGATCTGTTTGACCAGTTGAAGGGAGCCAGAGTATTCTCCAAGATTGATTTGAGATTAGGGTATCACCAGCTGAGCATACGACCATCAGATATTGCCAAGACAACTTTCATTACCAGATATGGGCTATATAACTACACAGTGATGTCCTTTGGGTTGACAAATGCTCCAGCCTATTTCATGTATCTGATGAATAAGGTATTTATGGAATACCTTGACAAGTTCGTAGTGGTATTCATTGATGCTATTTTGGTGTACTCTAGGAATGAAGAGGAACATGAGGAACATTTGAGGCTTGTTTTGCAGAAACTTAGAGAGAATCAGTTATATGCCAAGCTCAGCAAGTGTGAATTCTGGCTGAATGAGGTCTCGTTTCTTGGTCATGTGATCACAGATGGAGGTATTGCAGTTGATCCAGGGAAAGTCAGGGATGTGTTGAAATGGAAGCCACCACAGGCACTGTCAGAAATCCGGATTTCCTAGGACTCGCAGGATATTACAGGAGGTTTATAGAAGGCTTATCTAAGATACTAAAACCCCTTACTTCACTACTAGAGAAAGGAATAGAGTTTGTATGGTCAGAGGCATGTCACGACAGTTTTGATGAGTTGAAGAAAAGGTTGACTACTGCACCAGTATTTGGTTATGCCTGATATTCATAAGAGTTTCGACATCTATTCTGATGATTCTAAACAAGGTCTTGGTTGTGTATTGATGCAAGAGGGACATGTAATTGCGTATCCGTCTCGTTAGTTGAAGAAGCACGAGCAGAATTACCCCACTCATGATATGGAGTTAGCAGCAGTGGTGCATGCTTTGAAGATATGGAGACACTATTTGTTGGGTCACAGATGTCAGATATACACCAACCACAAGAGTTTGAAGTACATTTTCACTCAGGATGACCTCAACATGAGACAACGAAGATGGTTAGAGCTCATCAAGGACTATGACCTGGAGATACACTACCATCCAGGCAAAGCTAACGTGGTTGCCGATGCCTTGAGTCGCAAGAGTTATGTGAATGCAACAATGGCTAGTCAGATGCCTCGGGAATTGTATAAGGAGTTTGAGCAACTCAATCTTGGGTTCGTTGCTCATACTGAAGGGATCACTATAGAGGTAGAGCCGACTCTCGAACAGGATATACGGAAGGGTCAGCTTGAAGATGCTAAGATCTAGGAGGTAAAGGAGATGATAGAAGTAGGCAAGGCACCTGACTTCACCAAAGATGAACAGGAACTGTGTGGTTCCGAAAGAGGATATGTGTACTTGATGTGGATCACCTTCATGACAAAATTCTGCAGGAGGCTCATGATTCAGCTTATTCAATCCATCCTGGTAGTACCAAGATGTACCAGGACTTGAAGGAGAGATATTGGTGGTATGGCATGAAGCATGATTTTGCAACTCATGTGGCACTGTGTGATGTGTGTCAGAGAGTCAAGGCAGAACATCAGAGACCAGCCGGTTTGTTACAACCATTCAGAGTGCCAAAATGGAAATGGGAAGAAATTGGTATGGATTTCATTATGGGATTGCCACGTACACGGGGTGGTTATGATTCGATATGGGTCATAGTGGATCGATTGACCAAGGTAGCTCACTTCATTCCGGTCAAGACTACTTACACAGGAGCACGATTGGCAGAGCTGTATATCTCCAGGATTGTGTGTTTGCATGGAGTACCTAAGAAGATAATGTCTGATAGTGGTACTCAGTTCACGTCTCGATTTGGGTAGAAGTTGCATGAGTCAATGGACATGAAGTGGAATTTCAGCTCCGCTTATCATCTGCAGACAGATGGGCAGACAGAAAGGACAAATCAGGTGTTAGAGGATATGCTTAGGGCATGTGCCCTGAACCACGGAGGTAGTTGGGATAAGAGCTTGCCATTTGCAGAGTTCTCTTACAACAACAGTTATCAGGCCAGTTTAAAGATGGCACCATTTGAGGCATTGTATGGCAGGAAGTGCAGGACTCCGTTATACTAGAGTGAGACAGGTGAAAGCCAGTTGTTTGGGCCTGAGATCATTAAACAAGCCGAACAACAGGTGCAGATTGTCCATGAGAACCTGAAAGTAGCACAGACGAGGCAGAAGAATTATGCAGATACTCGATGATGGGAGTTGACTTTTGAAGACGGAGAGTTTGTATATCTGAAAGTGTCACCTATCAGAGATTTGCGCAGATTCAAAGTCAAAGGGAAGTTGTCACCTCGTTACATTGGCCCGTTCAAGATCTTGGAACGGAAGGGTGAGGTAGCTTACCAGCTAGAGCTACCTCGCGACTGTCAGATGTGCATAATGTATTCCACATATCGTAGTTGATGAAGTGCTTAAGAGTATCGGAGGAGCAGTTGCCACTGGAGGAATTGAATGTCCATGATGATTTGACCTACACCGAGTACCCGGTCAAAATTCTGGACACATTGGAAAGGATCACTCGGAGTAAGAGGATTCGTATGTGTAAGGTTCAGTGGAGTCACCATGCAGAGAATGAAGCTACTTGGGAATGAGAGGATAAGTTACAGGAAGAATTCCCCAACTCTTTGCTAGCCCAGCCAAATCTCAAAGATGAGATTTCCTTTAAGGGGGTAGGTTTGTAACACCCTAATTTTCAATTTAGGAACCCAAAATAATTTTTGCTAGATTATTTGTAGGATCGATAAGGTTTTTATTCAATTTCTTTTGATTTTAGAATATTTACCGTGAAATATAAATAATTTACTTAGCTATAAAAGAAATATAAGGAAAATAGGTTTTGAGCATTCAAGCGCATTGCATTATTTTATTGTTTGTCTTTCAGTTGAATTTAAATCCAATTTAAATTCAAAGGAATTTGCTTGTTTCTATTTTGTTTCAAAAATCCTCTCTCTTTTCCCTCTCTCTTTCCCTCTTTTCCCTCCTAGCCGAGCAGCCCACTTGGCCTTTTAGCCCAACCCATTTTCCCCCTCTCCCTCTCCCCTTTCCTTTCTCTCCCGCGCGGCCCAACCCGCTCGGCCCATTTCTCCCGTCCCGCCCTGCCCCGTCTCCCCGCTCTCTCTCCCTCTTACGCTGCTAGGCGAGCCCCGCCCGTCGGGTCCGTCCCCCACCTTGGTCCGACTCGGACCAGAGCCGAGTTCGACCGAGGGAGGTCACTGCCGCCGCGCGCACCTTGGCACGCCCGCCAAGGACACTCAGCCGCCCCTATATAAGCGTTGTAAGACCCCCACCTTGACCTTATCAACCCGCATCCGCCGCATTTTTGCCTCGCAAGCCCTAGCAGCGCCGCCGCCTCCGCTCGAGCTCGGCTGCGCCAAGGACCCGCCGCTCCGCTACCCTTCGACGCCTCCAGCCGCCGCCGAAGCTTCGCCGCGTGGTAACGAACCTCGCCGGCTTCTTTTCGCTCTCCCCAGCAGGCCTTCTCGCCGCGGCGATTGCTCACGGAGTAGTCGAGCCGCGCGCCGCCGCCATGCGACCTGCTCCGCTTGTCGAAGCCCCACGCCGAGCCCTCCACCACGTTCCCCTTCGCCCCCTCGTTCTTCCCGTGCTAGCCGCGCTCGAAACAAGCCCTGAACGGCCGTTTTCAGCCAAGTCCGGCGAGCCCGCCGCCGCTCGCCGCCGCCCGAGCCGCCAGCATCGTCCGATCCAAATCCAATCTAGACCCAAGTCAACAGGTCCATACCGACCAACTCTAGATTGATTTGCAAAAGAGCCCCTCAATTTTATGAAAATCAACCCGCGCTCTACGTTAGTTCAAAAATATTTACATATAGATCCTTTTTCTTCTGTTTTAGCCTCGAAACTTTTCTGAAATAGAATCCGCATCCAAATATCTCTGTTTTCAAATCTAAACCGTAGATTTTAGGTTTATTTATGTTTTAGCCATCTGTTTCTTCGTTCAGAGCCCTTTTAATTTTAAATCTTTTACAAATAAGCCTCTGGAACCATATTTTAGCCATAACTTCTCCGTTTTAACTCTATTTTCATCGATCCTTGCGACGTGTACAATAGCTTTATAACCTTGTTTCGTTCTGTTTACATTGTTTGGTGTACTTTTTCTTATTTGTTGTACTGTTTGCTTGTATGAACTTGTGTGGTGCGATAGACGGTGCGCAGTTTGAGGATCCGCGAGACTAAGGCTTTGAAGACGCCCCTGAGCAGCAACAGTGCTTTGAGGAAGGCAAACGGTCCTTGATCATGTTTCCGGTCCCAATAACCTTTAATATACATATTTATTTTATATGCATGCAAGTGTCTATAATATGAGGGAATCCCAAACTAAGGACATGCCTAGTTTGTATTGTATTTCCTTGATTAAACCTATGTTATTTACTTTATGTTGTAGCTATGCTAGTTGCTCATCTACTTAGACTATGGTTGGTTAACTTGGAAACAATGCTACCCTTATTTTACTTCATGTTCTGGAATACTTTATGGTGATAATTATAAGATCATTGTTTTAATTGGAACATGGAGAACCACTTAGGAAAACAGTGCAACCACAATACCATATTGCTCTAGTCTTGGCTAATTAGAAACATTAGCTTATGATAATCTTACCGAAAGGGCAAGAGAGGTTGCATCGTTGGGTATAGCTCGGTCCTCTTGAGGTTATGATATGGTCCTGGTTAAGGCATCTTCCTCATTAGGGAGAGTTATGACCGCTTTGACTTGAAATCATAGCGGATTGTCATAAGTTAGGGAATCTTTATAAAGGTCTCGTAGTGAATTCTTGTCACTCACCTCGGAAGTGTTTAAGAGCCTTGCAAACCCGGGCATCAAAGGAAACACGAGTTGTGGTTAAAGTGTACAACTCAAGTCATACTTTGAGGTTTCAACAATCTTAACCTTTATATACACTGAAATATATTTGGCATATTTTTTTATCTATAGTTCACAATAACCATAGTGTAGAAGTTTCACTTTTTTTATTTGTTTTGCTATATGTAAAGATTTAAATGAATTTTTGGAATAAAATTGAAAAATATTTTTAGTGGCGGGTGGTGGTGTTACCCACCCCTAGAAACGATTTATAGGGGCGGGTGATGGCGTCACCCGCCCCTACAAATCACTTTCAGAGTTAATATAACATCAGAGTTAATATAAAAGAATAACATACCCCATAGAGTTATAAGTGACTGTATAGTATGGTGGAGAAGAAAACACACGCGAGGTTTAAGGTATGCGGTTCGAATTCCGGGTGATGCAAGTTTGTATATTTTGTCAAAAAAATTATAACTCGATAGTACAGGGGCTTGTGGTGGTGGCTGTTTCGCTGCAATATTTTTTTTATTTTGCTATGTTTGATTTTCTTTTTATTTTTTCATTTTCTGAAAATCATTTTGTAGGGTCAGGTCATGCAGCACAACACCAGAGGTCCAGCGTGCTTGCGGTGCTGAGGGAGATCCGGGAGCTGAGCTCTCTGTTTCAGAACTTTACTCGACTTTTTCTGGTAGAAATTGTAATAGGGTTGCACATGTTCTCGCAAAGCAGGTCCCAAGTAGCGTTCCTTCGGGGAGGTGGCATGAAACCTCGGAGTGTGTTGTTCACTTGGTGATTGCTGATTGTAATCCCGGTACTAGTTAATGAATGAATCTCCCTTGTCTAAAAAAAATTATGCTCCAAGGCTTTCCGGAACTGTATGGTGTTGGAATCCCTAGAACCGAGCCTTCTATACCATGTAAACGATAAAAGGACAGAAATTGAATATTAATAATCCATAGTATCAGGTTTCACCTTTAGAGAAAATAACATTGTACCAAGCTAGTTTTGAATCTCTATCTCTACTATTGCTAAAGCAAGTAATGATTTCTTGGTTCATCAAATCGGAATCCGGATGATCGTATATTGAGTTAATTAAGGATTCGAAACTATTTAGAATTAGCACTTGACGAGTAAAATAGAAAAAACTAAAATCATCACTCGATATGTACTATGTTATTATAAAATACATATGATATATTTTATATATTTTTATATGCTCATTAATATGGCTTTTTTAGCAACGTACGGTCATGTATATATATATATATATATGCTAGTTAACCAATATAAGCTTTTGAATCAAGTTAGCTTAGCTTTACCCATCAGAAAAACAACTAATAACGAGAGACACCGACGATGCTACAGTACTAGTCAACCGGCGACTGCCAAACGGTGTCATGGGCTCATGGCTGACGAAACAAGCGGCTACACTTTTGACTACTTGGCGGGTACTGAATGGAAGGGGACGCGAGGCAGCGCGCGGGAGAAACTGAATCGGGGTGAAAGGGGCCGCAAAACCGTCACACGCTTGTGCCGGCCACCTGTGTCCTCTGCACTTCCTGCCGCTGTCGGCCTCCACCTCGCTCCAACTCCCAAGCCGTCCACCCCTCCTCTCCCGGCCCCCGCCCGCCGCCATGAGGAGCCCCGGACTCTTCTCCGACATCGGCAAGAAGGCCAAGGGTACGCGCGCCTCCTCCGTTCCACTTGCGGCTCAATTTGTGTTCTTGGTTCCTTCGATTCGCTGATCTCCTTCCGACGAGGCAGCACTGATCCATGACCCGTTTGATTCGCGCCTCCTTGGGTTCGCTCGGCCGCAGACCTGCTGACCAAGGACTACACCTGCGACCGGGAGGTCACCCTCTCCACTGTCACCGCCTCCGGGGTGGTAAGCGTGGCTCGCGCCCCTCTCCCCCACCTCCGATCACGTTCGATGGGGTTTTATCTTATCCCCGGGAGCTTCGGTGCTGCTAGCGTCTATAACGATTCAGAAGCTTCAGGGGTTCTATATAACGATGCTTTCTTGATTCTGTTACGGCTTCGACGTTAATGGTGGTGCCGTGGGCTGTGGTTGCTCCTGTGTCCTGAACTCCTGATTGACTCACTTGCCGATCGTAGTACATTCTTGATTTTTCTTTTCTTTTTTCCCTTTTGAAAGCAAAGGCATGAGCGACTCTGCCTTCATTTAAGAAGGGGGCGGCAAAATAGAAGTATAACATTCTTGGTTCTCCTTTGTGGACTGATTTCGTTGTTTGTTGAACCATGTTGTAGCATATTGGAGGCCTGCGTACTCTAGGTGTATTATATTGTGGCGCTTTTCATGTGATTTGTCGAGAAGTACGATGATTCTAGTACTCTATGCTCATTTCGAGTCTGCTTGTGATTTTGTTGTTCATGGTTCTGTATGTAGTCTCTCAACTTCTTGGACCATTTGCGACTGTGTCTATTTGTTGGAACTGTTGTAGTGGTTGCTGCATCCAAATGATAATCTTCTTCTGTATAAATGGATAGCATGTTTGGTTAAAATTTGTTGAATGTTTGTTTGAAAAGCTCTGATTCAGGGTTATCTCTGTGCAGCTGCCTTTGAAATCACATTTAGTATCAAAATTGTCTAACAGTATGTTATGGTCAGCATGTGAATCCTGATTTTATCTGATTTATTAGATAAGGGAATAAACAAAAAATGTTCCTGACGACCAGACTCTACATCCAGGATGCGCCATGCATCACGCTCTCATGAGCTAGAGCACCATGATTTACGTGAAAAAGATTAAGCTTCTTCGTTGCCGTGGAATGTATAGTTACAATAAACTGTCATGACAAATGGTTGACCAGAGTTGAAAACCCCAGCAGTATGCTTTATTTGTTGCTGTTTCACTGTAGTAGTGGAGTTCCTTAAATTGTAACCTTTCACTTTTTAAAAAAAATGAAGACTTTTTTGTATGTGATTGATTGCAAACAGCTTATTTTTCTATAACTATCCATGAATTAAACGGCTGCAAGCCTGTGCAACTAGTACAAAGTGAATGCTATAACTTTGCCTTATGGCTTGGTTCTAAATTGTATAATCACTCTAGGTGGGTGGCTAAATGAACACAGGTTAATATTTCTTGGCTAAATAGTTATTAGTTGAGTAGTAGGCTGATTTTGTAAAAAGACGGTGTTAACTTCAATTGTTATACAACTGAAATGTTTGTATCAATAGATTGAAACTGGCTTTAAGATGATATTGATGTCGTAGCAATTGACAATATATTCAAGATCAATTAAGAGCCAACATATATTGTAGAAGATTTTTACTCTACCAGAATACGCTCATTGCACGATGGACAGAGGGGGTATTGTGTTAGATCCAAAATTTGTGCAATTTAAGGTAGAATGTTTTGCACAGCTTAAATTGTGAGATCATTGCTTGGACGCTGGAATTTTTCTTTGTACTGAAATTTTTCCTAAATGTCCTATAAACCATTTAGCAGTCCATGTGTGGGTGTGTGTGTGTGTGTTGTGGGGGGGGGGGGGGGGGGGTGGGGGGGGGCTGAGAGGATAGCCATGCAGCAATGGCTGTTTGGGAAGAATAACCTTTAGGTAGATCAGATCGAGTGATTCTTGTTGTTCCAATGCTAATTAAGACAAATGTTCTTATGTAGAGTTGGCTATGCACCCAAACAACAGTTTGGTACATGATAAGATACTGGTCAATCTGTCTAACTAATGATGCATGCTGGCAGCCAGCACTCTTGTAGTGTAAAGATAAGCACCTCAGTTGAGGGAGACACCAACCAGGGTCCAAATCCTGGTGGCATCAAAAAATCCTCTCGCTGGCCACCCAACAAATAGTTGCAAGGCGCCGGCATGTGGCACCTGTATTTGGTTTGGGCCCTCATACCAGGGGTAGTTGTAGTGGTCGCCAACCCAGTGGGTCGTGGTGGGCCCAGGTTATGGTGCGGCCCTATAGGATGAAGCCAAGGTTCAAGGGTTTTCTCGACCGGTTTGGCTGGCTGAGGTTTCTTCTCAGTTGTAATACTGTGGGGGCGGCCTTTCCCCCGCTGGTCGAGTTTTTTTTTATGATGCATGCCGCCATGCCTAAGCCATCTATCTAACTAATGTGGCTACTAGTAGATATAAGTTTCGGTTAACTTCTTAGAAGTTGCCCGGTGTATCTCCCAAGTTTCAGCTAGATATAAACTTCAGACATGGTTTCCTATTGCCTAAACCTCTAATTTTTGGGCTACTTAACCCCAAAGCTGGTTTCGAAGGTCGTTCTGGTATCCTAGATGCATGCTCACTTGACCAAGGTCCTGCTATGGTTCCCCTAGTTCATCGAATAGTGAGACTGTTCATTTCTTTTTTATTGAGTTTACATATTGTTTATTATGTTTGATGAGATGTTACTGGATCTGTAAAATACTAAAATTTGAAACTTACTGGTGCCCTTTATGGTTTGTTTGATTAAGGCAATGATGATGCAAACTCTGGTTACTGAAACATGTTTTTGTTCAACATCATCAACATCAACATCAACATAGCCTTTTGTCCCAAGTAAGTTGGGATAGGCTAGAGATAAAACCCATAAAAAAAACAAAGATCACGGATCTTCAGGTACGTGGATGGCGAGTCTCCAAGCGCTCCTATCCAAAGCTACCTTTTTGGAGATATTCCACTCCTTAAGGTCTCTCTTCACCAACTCGTCCCAAGTCAGTTTAGGTCTACCTCTACCTCTCTTTACATTTTCGGCCTGCTTTAGAACCCCACTACGCACCGGCGCCTTAGGGGATCTCCGTTGGATATGGCCAAACCATCTCAATCGATGTTGGGTAAGTTTCTCCTCAATTGGTGCCACCCCGACTCTATCCCGAATAACTTCGTTCCGAACTCTATCCCTTCATGTGTGCCCGCAAAACCACTGCAACATCCGCATCTCTACTACACTCAGTTGTTAGATATGTCGTCTTTTTGTAGGCCAACATTCAGCACAGTATAACATCGCCGGACGAATCGCTGTCCTATAGAACTTATCTTTTAACTTTTGTGGCACCCTTCTGTCACATAGGACGCCAGAAGCTTGACGCCACTTCAACCAGGCAGCTGAGATTCTATATCTAACATCTTCATCAATGTCGCCATCCTTTTGAAGCATCGATCCTAAATACCGAAAAGTATCCTTCTAGGCCACCACTTGCCCATCGAGGCTAACATCTCCATCCTCATGCCTAGTCGCGCTGAAATCGCACATCATGTACTCGGTCTTGGTCCTACTGAGTCTGAACCCTTTCGACTCTAACGTGCGTCTCCACAGCTCTAACTTCCTATTAACCCCTTCTCTACTCTCGTCCACCAGCACCACATCATCAGCAAAGAGTATACACCAAGAGATATCATCTTGTATGTCCCTTGTGACCTCATCCATCACCAAGGCAAATAAATAAGGACTCAATGCTGACCCCTGATGTAGACCTATGTTAATAGGAAAGTCAGTGGTGTCACCATCACATGTCCGGACAAACGTTATCGCATCCTTATACATATCCTTGATGAGGGTAATGTACTTAGTTGGGACTTTGTGCTTCTCCAAGGCTCACCACATGATATTTTTCGGTATTTTATCATACGCCTTCTCAAGGTCAATAAAGACCATATGCAAGTCCTTCTTCTGCTCTCTATATCTCTCCATCAATTGTCGGATTAAGAAAATCGCCTCCATGGTCGACCTTCCAGGCATGAACTCAAACTGGTTTTGGTTCACACTTGTCACTCTTCTTAGACGGTGCTCGATAACCCTCTCCCAAAACTTCATCGTATGGCTCATCAGCTTAATCTCACGGTAGTTAGTACAACTTTGAACATCTCCTTTGTTCTTGAAGATTGGTACTAATATACTTCTCCTCCATTCTTCAGGCATCCTGCTGGACTGAAAAATAAGGTTAAAAAGCTTAGTTAACCATATTATCGCTTTGGCACCTAGGCATCTCCACACCTCAATGGGGATACCATCAGGGCCCATCGCTTTACCCCCCCTTCATCCTCTTCAACGCCTCCCCGATCTCAGCCTCCTGAATTCTCCTCACAAAGCGTCTGTTGGTGTCATCAAAAGAGTCATCTAACTCAAGGGTAGGGCCCTCATTCTCCCCATTAAACAACTTATCAAAATACTCTCGTCATTTGTCATTGATCTCCTCATCCTTCACTAGAAGTCGATCTGTCCCATCCTTGATGCATTTGATTTGGTTGATATCTCTTGTCTTCCGCTCGCGGATCCTAGCCATCTTATAGATATCCTTCTCTCCTTCCTTCGTGGTTAGTCGCTGATACAGGTCATCATAAGCTTTACCCTTTGCTACGCTCACAGCTCGCTTTGCAACCCTCTTCGCTAAATTATAGCTACCAATATCTTTTAAAGTTAAGCTACCAATATCTTTTAAAGTTTATATATTAGAAATGTCAAAATAATGTGTTCACATAAGTCAATTATTGTTGTATTGATTTTTATGAATATATAATAGAAATTACTTGTCAACTTGGAGACCATGCTTGCAGTGTTCGATACCACTGAAAATTCTCCTATGTTCCTTTTGCCTTTAATGTGGAGCATCTTCACAGGTTTAGAGATGTGAACTTAAATAGTTTTTTAAGAGGAAGAGTTGCTGCATTCCTATTTACAGTTTTTTCTTTCATGCCATGTTTGCTTTACAAGCAGAGCAAGTCCCTTGATATCTCTGCTTAGTGCTTACGTAATATCAAATGAAGAATGGATGTTTTAGTGATGATTTTTTTTCCTGAACTTTTCAGTGTCTCACCTCAACTGCTGTGAAGAAAGGAGGACTTTATTCTCTTGATATCAGCTCAGTGTACCAGCACAAAAATGCCCTCATCGGTTTCAAAGTGGACGCAGAATCAAATGTTAGTTCTTTGCAGTTCTCAGTTCACCCTTTCTCCCATACTGGCATGTTGCTAATCACAATGCTTTTATATGATTCGTGCAGGTCTCCACTACTTTTAATGTACTGGGAGTCCTGCCATCCACAAAGCTTGCGATTTCTGTTAAGCTGCCTGATTGCAATGCTAGTAAGGTTATCACTTTTTTCTTACACTTTTTGTTGATATTGCACTAATTGCTGAAATTTCTTGCTAATGGCAGTGTTTTTTTAATTATTTGTGTAGATCTCTACTGCCTTTATAATATCTGAAGCCCTGCCATACAGGAAGCTTGTGGTTTCTGTTAAGTTACCTGACGACCCATTAAAGGTGACTACCTTATTCTTGAACCTTTTAATGTCAGTGACTTATGTACGCTGACATTTTTTGACAGTTGAAGCTGCAATACTTCCATGAAAATGCAACTTTTGCCACTGTGGTTCGCATGAAGCCCTCCCCTATGATTGAGTTTTCTGCTACAGTAGGCACGGAAGGTGTTGCCTTTGGTGCTGAATGTAGATACGATGCAGCAAGAGGGAAATTTAGAAATTACAGAGCTGCTATTGGCATGACTAGTAAATACTATCATGCTGCACTCATTATGTAAGTTGTTTACTCTTGGTGGATGGGTGTGTCAATTCAAATTGCTACATATTCACAGAATTGTATGTTGGGCTAGCATTGCTAAATGAACTCTGTTTCTTATAGGGCTGACAAAGGCGACACCATCAAAGTGTATGGCCTGTACCATTTTGATAAGAAGCAGAAGGTCTCAGCTGTAGTAGAATTAACGCGGAAACTCTCAAAGAAAGAGAACACGCTCACTGTTGGCGGTCTCTACACTGTTGATGCTCAGACAACAGTGAAGGCAAGGCTCAACGACTCTGGAAGTCTTGCAGCTCTTCTTCGGCTTCAGGTGAAACCAAAGTCACATCTGATGATCTCGGGTGAATTTGACATGAAGGCCTTGGATAAACCTCCCAAGATTGGTTTAGCTCTCGCTCTCGTATCCTGATGAGATGCTCCGTAGTAGAACTTAACAAAATATTGAGGGTTTTTTTGGGCGGTTTGCAAAGCTGAAGGAAATAACTTGGTTTGAAGACAGCGAATGTTCGGTTTATGTCTTGAAAGTGTGGGCAAAATATGGAGTCACAGGATTTGGGTGAATTGTTGACCACTTTTTGGTCTTGACGGAATCAGATACCAAGTCTCGCTGATAGATATGCACTGCTTTCATTTTTTTAAAGATGGTATATGCTAATTGTCGATCTAACCACTGTCTATTATATACTCTATCCACGTGACGATTTAACCAGTCTGGGTCTGGGATGCAGTTCCTTTTGCTCTACTGCTCTACCTGTTTCAGGACCTAGGTCCCTGCAACAGATATGATTTTCATGCTATGAAATTTCTTCGTAACTTATACGAATCCTTCCCTCAACTTGAATGTTTTAAGGTTTGCCTTCGCATATAAACTCAAGTGCCTTCACAAAGCATACAAGACAAGATCTAAGCGCCATGAGGGTAACAAAATAAGATTGTTATTTTACAGGAGCAATATTATGATGGTCGCCAGAGCCCATAATCCAACATAAAAGGTATCGTGGGAATCAAACTTTATCTCTTGTGCCCACTGTTGGTTAAGAGGCCAGAGATTATCTCAACTGTATCGAAAGACCATCCTTGCGTCCACCTTAAACTTTACAACACAGAATAATGGTGCTTCTCTCTTATAGCGAGTTTCAGGATGAATCATGCGTCAGTGCTCACACACACTCCTTAATTTAAACTTTCATAGGACCTTTGGATGCTTCCATTCTATTCTCACCACAGAAGCTGCTCTTCCAAGTGATTGCAGAACCTTCAACAAGCTTCATGGTACAAGTTACTGGGGGACTGAGATCACCAGCATAATAGATTTGCTGCTTCAAATTGTAGTAGTTTTTGGTTTTGGCATATGATACAAATCCGTATGGAGTCATAGCACTGAAAAAATAGCATCATCTTAGGCTGCAAGTGATCAGACAAAAAGAACAATTGTGTCAGTTTCATATCATCCGCAAAGAATTGGATATAAACAGTCAGATCAATGCAATCCAAAACAGAATAGAAAGCAAACACAACATGGAGGGCTCAACGGAAAGAACACTACCAAAATTGTTACAGCACAAGTCACTATACCATTACCCCTTTTCAAACACACCTCCTAATTGCAGGTACGAATTAGTAGGCCAACAAGATCCTATTTTATTAAGCCAGGAATTTCTGTGATATAATGAGGACTTAAGCTTTAAATAAGACATTTAAAATCATTAATTGGATATGAAAATGATTGGTAATTAAGTCCCTCCTTTCATATTGGGAGATTTTGGCCTCAACTCTTTCGAAATGCTAAAATTGCCAGAGCAAACTTACTCACTGAAACACCCTCCTTAACTTAATTAGTTCGTGTCAATCTAGAAAATGGGCAGTTCTTGTAGGCAAATGAAATCCATAAAATCTCCAATAAAGTGATAGCTACTGCCACAATTTAGGATTTAAGGAGCTAACCTTAGGAATGAACATTTACTGCATTTAAAACTCTATCCTAAATACAACTTGATATAGTACTGATTACTGAAGTGAAGTGAACGACTGCAATGCAGCAAGATCTTGAAGTGAAGTAAATACATGTCAGGACAGAAATTGAAGCAAGGATTTTACCTCATTGTATTCAATCAAGATTCGTGCTGCAAAAAAACCATGTCTCAACAAAACTAATCAGTCTTTAGTCTTGAGGTCTGAATCTTTTTCCCCACTTAATGAGAAGATCTTCGATATTAGCATTCATTCTTGTGCCCCTACCACCCCACACCAACATGTGAGCAAGATCAGTGATTGATGATCCATCCACCTCATGAACCACTTTGAAGCCCATCCTTGTATAGAATCTAACGAGCTAACAACAAAGAAAGCAAGGTTTCAAATTTGCTGCTCAAACAAATGAAGGGGAAAAAGCATCCAACGCTAGAAATATCATGTAAAATTTCGCATATTGTGCCAAGATGCGGAACTACAAAAAAAAAGCACCAATATATGGATCTGAAGTAATCTAAATATAGTACTTGCAGGTTGCAATTTTGACCTTTGCATTCCGATAACTACTCACCAGCTTTGAGACGACAAGAATTATTTCTTGATAGTTGAGACTGATATTAAAATGATTTTTCTTCTTCTAATACTGTTTCTGATGGGGAGTTTGGTGTTTTGTTCCCTGTTTATAAGAACTGGTGCTTTCTAATAATGGCAGGTCACCTTTTGTCTACAATTTAAAAAGAAACAAGAAGTACAAGAAGAATACTAGAACTCACAAGGAAAGGGTCTAACATTGAGCTACCAGAAAATTTGTTAGAGGAATTACTAAAAGAAACTGACAAGATTTATTCTCACAATTATACTTGAAATATTACTTATATCTGAAACGCTCCTTGCTTGTTTTCCATGCAAAACATTTGACAGGGTAATCAAACACATAGGCCACATTCAGTGCCACACTGCAATGCTGTTGGATGCATCGACCGAATTTAGTGTCGATACTTATTCATATAGGAGATAAAGAATTGCGCCCCGTTGGTATACCTTGTCGTGGTGAAGGGGCGTGTCCTTAATGGCCAGCAGCTCGGCGCGCTTGCACCCAGCGTCGAAGCCGTGTCGCACGGCGACGGCGCCAAGGAACATCCCCAGCCCGAACAGCGGCCGGTCGGAGACGCTCAGCGTGGCGCGCGTCATCCGCATGGAGTCGAGGTGCAGCACGGCGCCGCCGGGCCACGGCCGGACGCCGCCCTCGGCGCGGCCAAGCTCCACCGCATCCTCCCCCTCACCGCGGGTGGCTGTGACGCGGAACAAGGGGCCGACCGTGCGCAGGCGCACGTGCAGGCCCTGTGCGCGCGACGCCGCCATGATGTCGGCCATGGTCGGGAGGGGCACCTTCGGTCCCGCGGCGGGGCTCGCGGGGGAGGTAGGCGCGGCCATGAGAGCAGTGGAGCTGGGAGGCTGGGAGTGGTGGGGAGAGTGGGCGCGTGTGCGGTCACTTTGGATATTCCCACGGATTTTTAAGCGAGAACAGGATCGTGGCCCAAGAGGAGGTCGAAAACCTGCCAAATGGAGCGCACTAACAAACTAATAAGAGAATCTTAAATAGATAAACACACTAACATGATTATTTTGCTCAGAGGAAATCACGCTATCAAAAATATAGCCTTAGCAAGAAAGAACACTAGCAATTAAATAATCTACTCAACAAACAAGCAAACAAAGGGAACTACTACAAGTAAAATTAAAACAAATACTTGAATGTAAAGAGAGAGACACGAGATAAACAGATTTTTTTCATGTGATATCGAGATGTTGACGCTCCCCCTAATCCATGTTGAAGTACCCATTAAGGGTTGGGTTCCCTTGCATTACCAAGAAGCAACTGTTCACTAGAAATGATCCTTCTCCATCTCTGGAGCGGCGAGCTTCAAACCACATACAATCTTCTCTTCTTGCGGCTCCCACAAACTCCAAGAGCTCACCAAGAGCCTCTGGGTCACCAAGACTGTCTAGGTGCTATCAAACACCAAGAGTAACAAGGCCTAATCCTTCACTTAACCTACACTAAGCTGGCCCTAAGCTCAAGCACACTTGCTACTCTCAAGGGATGATTTCTTCTTGTTTAGATCAACTCACAAAGCTCAAACTCTTCTTCTCATGGCTTCAAGTCTTTCTCTTCTGCTCTAGAGTGGCCTCAGGTATTCAGGGTGTCAAAGGCAGGTCAAGTGACCCAGGGGAAATTAATTTATAGGCTGGAGATCAAGCCATAGCTTGTGGAAGCAACTTTCCTAAAAAGCATAAAGTGTCGGTTCAACCGGTCGCACTGAGCTGTGAATAGTAGCCATTAAACCTTGACAGTCTTCTTGGCTGACGTCATTTGCACCGACGGTTTACACCGAAGGTCGTCGGTTTAACCGGTCATGAAGAACTTCTTGAGACAGCCAACTCCCAAAACTCTCGGGCAACTAAACGACAATTGCACTGACGGCTTCTCGTTGAGAGTCAGTTAAACCGGTCATGTGGTCGGTTTAACCGGTGCTATTGTCATTTCTGCACTTGATCATCATTTGAACTTCTAATGCTCCGACCCGTTGTTTTTCAGGGGCATCGGTTCAATCGACGCGTAGAATATTTCTGCCCCTTGCGCAATGAACTTGGAGTTGAGTTTTTCTTCGAGTTTCTTCATCTTCCAAGTGTCCTTTGACTTCTTTGAGCTGTCTAGTACTGATCTTGAGCAGGTGTGCGTGATTTCAACACCAACTTTCACTGGGTCAAGCTACTAACTTAAGAACCCCTCTTAATAGTACAGTCAAAGACGAAAAACTATAAAACATGAACTAAATCAAGTGTCCTTCATCTCCTTATGACACTTGATACTAGAAAGGTCCTTAATCTTCATATCCGAGTCCTTGACATGCATTGGTCCTTAATCTTCATATCCGAGTCCTTGACACGCATTTCCATAAAATTGAGGGGTTTTCATATGTGAGATAACCAATATTTGATATCCCCTTCAAAACACACATTAGTCACATACGGTTGTCATTAATCACCGAAACTTACCATATGCATCTATCAGCCTAGACGCTTCAATCACCCCTTTTTGATGATTGATAACAACACAAAGTAAAGATAGAATAATATGAATTTGAAAGCGCTCAACAACAACACATGCATGAAAAGAGATAAAAAACGAACTAAACAAGCATGCATTCATGCAATACTGAAAGGAAAGCACATGTAGGGGCATGTTAACACACGAGCATACACAAGATCCAAACGACATGTCCATACAACAAAAGGCATGAAAGGTCCAAATCATGCGAGAAACCTCCCTGCTCCCCCTATCTCTACTCCCCATATCTATCTCCCCCGTTAGCAACAAAGCACCAAAAAGGAAGGCGAAAGCTAAAAGGAACTACTCCTGAGGTGGAGAAGATGGAGCTGGAGCGGCAGACGGCACGGTGAGGTACTGGTCGGGGTCGTCGTCGTTTGAGGAGTCATCGGTGGAAGAAGACTCGAGTGGAGTGATCGACAGAGCAGCTGAAGTAGTGGGAGCTGAGGAAACTGCTGGCTCCATAGCGACACTCGGGACTCCGTCACTGGGGCAAGTGAAGCTGCAAGAGATGTGACGGCGGCGGAGTCCGTCGAGCTTGGACGTACGACCTCAGGGCGAATCGGCAGAGGAGGCGGTGGAGTCTCGTCGAAGTTCAGAGTCGTGACCAGTAGAGAAAGAACAACTGAAGCTGGCAGACGAGACGACTGAACAGTGCCCTACGGAAGCTACTGAAAGAACGACTCCTGCTCTAAGTACTGTGCACGCTGCTGCTCAGTCATTGGACTCTGCTGAGGCACCGGAGCAGAGAACACCCCCGTCTAAAGAAGTGGTGACATCGGGAACAACGCCGGGGTGTCTGCATGAACCCTCCAATGGGTTGAGGTGGACCAGCTGGGTCAAACTGGAGCTGCTGAGTAGTAGGAATCTGAGGCTCCGGCAGTCCAATATGACAGTAAATGGGTCCAAAACAACTAGAGAAGAATGTGAACATCTGCTGCTGCTGAAGGAGCTGCTGCATCGTGGCCTCCTGCTGCTGCCTCATCTCCTAAAACATGATAATCTGGGCCTCCTGCATGCGTGCCTGCTCGGCCTGAAGCCTGTCCCGCCTCTCATCGGAATGACGCTGCTGCTCTGAGTGTCTGAAGTATCGTCACAAGCGTGTCCAGGATGGTGATCTGAGCGGTCCTGAAGGGAGGAGGTGAAGGAGGTGTAAGATCGTGATGCTCTGCCTCTGTGTCTGCTCCTGACGTCCCTGCCTCGTGGTCGTGAGCGGCTCGCTGGACGAGAATGGTGGGAGTGAAGTCCTCGTCGTCCTCAGAGTCCTCCGAGTCCGTGGCCAAGTAAGCTGGAAGACGGGCCTCTGCTGCTGCAAATGCCTCGCTCTCTGCTGCCATGGGATCTGCCTCGGCCTTAGCCTCTGCAGTCTGCTGAAGAACCTGCTCTGCTCTACGCTAGCCTCTGGGGCCTCGACGACCATCACGCGGTCCTGACGGTGAGTACTCCTTGAAGCGCGACCTCGAGCGCTCAAGCTCATGCATATGCTGATTTCCTTGAATCTGTCCACAAATCTAGCTGATCAAATGTGCAAATGGCTACTGTCACTGCATTGTCATCCCATCCATGATAGCATCCTCTAGCTCGCAAATAAACAAGTCAACAATATCAAACTCTCTGCCTGTCAAGATGTGAATCAGGAGCCACTGCTGCAGAGCTGTGATGCACTCATTGTTTCCCTGCCTGTATAGCAAACTCCTCAAAGCTAAGTGAATAGTGTATGCTACTGGAGTGAGTCTATCTGGAGTCCTCGGGATGCCTGGCAGAAAAGGCTCTGTGAATAAGATCCTGACCTCCTCCTCTGGTGGGAAAATAGCCTCGTGAGCATGGCGAGGGGCCTCTGTGTCTCCATAGGCCAACAAGTGCAAGTACACTGGATCAACTGAAATCTGGACTCCTAAGCGCTCAGCCAATCGCTCACGAGATAGCCTCCACTGTCCGCCTGCGAACATGAACTGAATGTAGTGTCGCTCGACGCCGACGTATAGTGTGGCATAGAACACTCGGACCCATTCCTGAACATACTAGGCCCTCACTGAGCAGAGCAACCAGTCCTGGGTACTGCTCAAAGAATAGGAGTATAGGAACTCCACCAGCTGACACACGGAGAGCACCTCAGTGAAATAGACGGTGCTCGCTGAACCTGACCCCAGTCCGGACATAGGCGTAGTAGAAGGCCTCCTGAAGGAGTGTCCAGAAACGAGGGTCTACCTTGGCCTCCCTCTCACCAGGCCACCACTCCTCCTCCCTCACACAACGGAGCCTCCTGACCTTGGGCCCTAGTAGCCATCTCAAGTCTCTCAGAAAAATTGGCGGGATCTGTGCCTTAGTACCACGAACTCTGCCCTGTGCACTCGAATCAGAGCTACTGCTATCACTGCTGGACTCCTGCTGCTGACGCTACTGCAAGCGAGCTCCTGGCCTCGGAGGAACTCCACCTCATGTCTGTGGACCTGAACGAGCTGGTGGTGGAGTCGCTACTTCTGCTGCTGCTGAAGCACGCGTACGCCCTGAGCGGCGTAGCGGCGGGTGCCCTGAGCGGCAACTGTCGCTGAAATTGTCTCTGCTGCTGCCCCTGACCCTAACTCCCCTTGAGTATCTGCCGGTGTCTCACGGATGCAAACTGGACGCTGTGGCTGACCCTGTGTATCTGGCACTGCAAGAGCTCCGTCCGACTCGCGTTCCTCACGAGTCCTCTTCCTCTTTGGCTTCTCAACTGCCTTTCCCTTTCCTTTCTTATCGCCTGTCATCTGCCATAGAGAACGGTGGAAGGTAATAGAATAAGATTGGGCTAGATAACAGTACTAGACATACACTAGAGGTGAGAAAATTCCTAAGCAAAGCATGGAAAGATATGAGCCTAAACAAGCACTTCTAGTGGATGATCCTGCCATAATGTCACACTGTGTATGATTGAAGGATTTGTTCAAGTGTGAATTTTAGAGAAACCATTAGGGTATTTGACCTAGCAAGTATAGAAAAATAGGAGAAGTGAGGTGCACAAGCTAGATTGACAAAAACATGTGCAAGAAATGTGAGATAAAGCTTAGGACACATGCTAGACCATGCATTACAGAAGGATCAGTGATTCCACCACTGCAGAGAGCAAAAAGCTCGAAGAACCGAAGAAAATGCCTTGGAGGCAATGTACCGAACACCTGACGTGCACACTGTACATGGGTGGAAAAGGAGGGGCTCAGCCCAGCTTAGCTGCAGCGATGGCAGCGCGTGTGAGATGGTGCGGCGGCGATGCTGGGAGCAGTGTTGGAGCGGCGGCAGGCGGAGTACGGGCGGCGACGGCAAGGTGGTGCGGGCGGTGTGGACAGACGACGCGGGTATGCGGAGTGGCTGCATGGCGAGGTGGAGCGGCGGCGTGCTGTGGTGGAGCGGCGGCGAAGCGTCGGCAACGGCGTGCGGGTCCGGCAAGGAGGCGCAAGCGAGCGGGCGCGGCGGTGCTTGGAATCGAGAAGAGCGGCGCACGGACGTCGATCCCGGAAGTTTCGTCGGAACCCATTGTGCAGTAACGAAACAGTCCGAAACGACCCAAAACATGAGTTTGGGGTCCAATGGGGTGGATCGGCTGCGTTCGTTGCTAAAAATTCCGACGCGACTTAACTGAATGAACTTGTGCATTAATATCACCAGTTCGGCCCATTTTGCATCGAAGTTCGTGCAGTAACGAAAGAGTCCGAAACGACCAAAAACATGAGTTTGGGGTCCAATGGGGTGGATCGACTGCGTTCATGGCTAAAAATTCCGACGCGACGTCATTGCACGAACTTGTGCATTAATGGAACCAGTTTGGCTTATTTTGCACCAAACTTTGTGCAGTAACGAAACGGTCTGAAATAACCCAAAACATGAGTTTGGGGTCCGATGGGGTGGATCGGCTGCGTTCGTTGCTAAAAATTCCGACACAACTTCGTTGCATGAACTTTTGCACTAACATCACCAGTTCGGCCCATTTTGCACCGAAGTTTGTGCAGTAACGAAACAGTCCCAAACGACCCAAAACATGAGTTTGGGGTCCAATGGGGTGGATCGGCTGCGTTTGTTGCTAAAAATTCTGACGCAACTTAACTGAATGAACTTGTGCATTAATATCACCAGTTCGGCCCATTTTGCATCGAAGTTCGTGCAGTAACGAAAGAGTCCGAAACGACCAAAAACATGAGTTTGGGGTCCAATGGGGTGGATCGGCTGCGTTCATGGCTAAAAATTCCGACGCGACGTCATTGCACGAACTTGTGCATTAATGGAACCAGTTCGGCTTATTTTGCACCAAAGTTTGTGCAGTAACGAAACGGTCTGAAATAACCCAAAACATGAGTTTGGGGTCCGATGGGGTGGATCGGCTGCGTTCGTTGCTAAAAATTCCGACACAACTTCGTTGCATGAACTTTTGCACTAACATCACCAGTTCGGCCCATTTTGCACCGAAGTTCGTGCAGTAACGAAACGGTCTGAAAGAACCCAAAACATGAGTTTGGGGTCCAATGGGTGGATCAGGTGCGTTCGTTGCGGAAAATTCTGACGCAACTTAACTGAATGAACTTGTGCATTAATATCACCAGTTCGGCCCATTTTGCATCGAAGTTCGTGCAGTAACGAAAGAGTCCGAAACAACCCAAAACATGAGTTTGGGGTCCAATGGGGTGGATCGGCTGCGTTCGTGGCTAAAAATTCCGACGCGACGTCATTGCACGAACTTGTGCATTAATGGCAACTGTTCGGCTCATTTTGCACTAAAGTTCGTGCTGTAACGAAACGTTCTGAAACAACCCAAAACATGAGTTTGGGGTCCGATGGGGTGGATCGACTGCGTTCGTTGCTAAAAATTCCGACGAAACTTCATTGCATGAACTTTTGCAGTAACATCACCGGTTCGGCCCATTTTGCACCGAAGTTCGAGCAGCAACGAACCGGTCTGAAACGACGCAAAACATGGGTCTGGGGTCCAATGGGTGGATCGGGTGCGTTCGTTGCGGAAAATTCTGACGCAACTTAACTGAATGAACTTGTGCATTAATATCACCAGTTCGGCCCATTTTGCATCGAAGTTCGTGCAGTAACGAAAGAGTCCGAAACAACCCAAAACATGAGTTTGGGGTCCAATGGGGTGGATCGGCTACGTTCGTTGCTAAAAATTCCTACGCGACGTCATTGCACGAACTTGTGCATTAATGGCACCTGTTCGGCTCATTTTGCACCAAAGTTCGTGCAGTAACGAAACGGTCTGAAATAACCCAAAACATGAGTTTGGGGTCCGATGGGGTGGATCTGCTGCGTTCGTTGCTAAAAATTCCGACGCAACTTCGTTGCATGAAATTTTGCACTAACATCACCAGTTCGGCCCATTTTGCACCGAAGTTCGTGCAGTAACGAAACGGTCTGAAACAACCCAAAACATGAGTTTGGGGTCTAATGGGTGGATCGGGTGCGTTCGTTGCGGAAAATTGTGACGCAACTTAACTGAATGAACTTGTGCATTAATATCACCAGTTCGGCCCATTTTGCATCGAAGTTCGTGCAGTAACGAAAGAGTCCGAAACAACCCAAAACATGAGATTGGCGTCCAATGGGGTGGATCGGCTGCGTTCATGGCTAAAAATTCCGACGTGACGTCATTGCACGAACTTGTGCATTAATGGCACCTGTTCGGCTCATTTTGCACTAAAGTTCGTGCAGTAACAAAATGTTCTGAAACAACCCAAAACATGAGTTTGGGGTCCGATGGGGTGGATCGGCTGCGTTCATTGCTAAAAATTCCGACGAAACTTCGTTGCATGAACTTTTGCAGTAACATCACCGGTTCGGCCCATTTTGCACCGAAGTTCGAGCAGCAACGAACCGGTCTGAAACGACGCAAAACATGGGTCTGGGGTCCAATAGGGTGGATCGGGGGCGTTCGTTGCAAAAAATACCGACGCGACGTCGTTGCACGATCTTGTGCATTAATTGCACCAGTTTAGAACGTTTTGCACCGAAGTTTGTGCAGTAACGAAACAGTCCGAAACTACCCAAAACATGAGTTTGGGGTCCAATGGGGTGGATCGGCTGCGTTCGTTGCTAAAAAATCCGACGCGACTTAACTGAATGAACTTGTGCATTAATATCACCAGTTCGGCCCATTTTGCATCGAAGTTCGTGCAGTAACGAAAGAGACCGAAACGACCAAAAACATGAGTTTGGGGTCCAATGGGGTGGATCGGCTGCGTTCATGGCTAAAAATTCCGACGCGACGTCATTGCACGAACTTGTGCATTAATGGCACCAGTTCGGCTTATTTTGCACCAAAGTTCGTGCAGTAACGAAACTGTCTGAAATAACCCAAAACATGAGTTTGGGGTCCGATGGGGTGGATCGGCTGCGTTCGTTGCTAAAAATTCCGACACAACTTCGTTGCATGAACTTTTGCACTAACATCACCAGTTCGGCCCATTTTGCACCGAAGTTCGTGCTGTAACGAAACGGTCTGAAAGAACCCAAAACATGAGTTTGGGGTCCAATGGGTGGATCGGGTGCGTTCGTTGCGGAAAATTCTGACGCTACTTAACTGAATGAACTTGTGCATTAATATCACCAGTTCGGCCCATTTTGCATCGAAGTTCGTGCAGTAACGAAAGAGTCCGAAACAACCCAAAACATGAGTTTGGGGTCCAATGGGGTGGATCGGCTGCGTTCGTTGCTAAAAATTCCTACGCGACGTCATTGCACGAACTTGTGCATTAATGGCACCTGTTCGGCTCATTTTGCACCAAAGTTCGTGCAGTAACGATACGGTCTGAAATAACCCAAAACATGAGTTTGGGGTCCGATGGGGTGGATCGGCTGTGTTCGTTGCTAAAAATTCCGACGCAACTTCGTTGCATGAACTTTTGCACTAACATCACCAGTTCGGCCCATTTTGAACCGAAGTTGGTGCAGTAACGAAACGGTCTGAAAGAACCCAAAACATGAGTTTGGGGTCCAATGGGTGGATCGGGTGCGTTCGTTGCGGAAAATTCTGACGCAACTTAACTGAATGAACTTGTGCATTAATATCACCAGTTCGGCCCATTTTGCATCGAAGTTCGTGCAGTAACGAAAGAGTCCGAAACAACCCAAAACATGAGTTTGGGGTCCAATGGGGTGGATCGGCTGCGTTCGTGGCTAAAAATTCCGACGCGACGTCATTGCACGAACTTGTGCATTAATGGCACCTGTTCGGCTCATTTTGCACTAAAGTTCGTCCAGTAACGAAACGTTCTGAAACAACCCAAAACATGAGTTTGGGGTCCGATGGGGTGGATCGACTGCGTTCGTTGCTAAAAATTCCGACGAAACTTCGTTGCATGAACTTTTGCAGTAACATCACCGGTTCGGCCCATTTTGCACCGAAGTTCGAGCAGCAACGAACCGGTCTGAAACGACGCAAAACATGGGTCTGGGGTCCAATAGGGTGGATCGGGTGCGTTCGTTGCGGAAAATACCGACGCGACGTCGTTGCACGATCTTGTGCATTAATTGCACCAGTTCAGAACGTTTTGCACCGAAGTTTGTGCAGTAACGAAACAGTCCGAAACGACCCAAAACATGAGTTTGGGGTCCAATGGGGTGGATCGGCTGCGTTCGTTGCTAAAAAATCCGACGCGACTTAACTGAATGAACTTGTGCATTAATATCACCAGTTCGGCCCATTTTGCATCGAAGTTCGTGCAGTAACGAAAGAGACCGAAACGACCAAAAACATGAGTTTGGGGTCCAATGGGGTGGATCGGCTGCGTTCATGGCTAAAAATTCCGACGCGACGTCATTGCACGAACTTGTGCATTAATGGCACCAGTTCGGCTTATTTTGCACCAAAGTTCGTGCAGTAACGAAACTGTCTGAAATAACCCAAAACATGAGTTTGGGGTCCGATGGGGTGGATCGGCTGCGTTCGTTGCTAAAAATTCCGACACAACTTCGTTGCATGAACTTTTGCACTAACATCACCAGTTCGGCCCATTTTGCACCGAAGTTCATGCTGTAACGAAACGGTCTGAAAGAACCCAAAACATGAGTTTGGGGTCCAATGGGTGGATCGGGTGCGTTCGTTGCGGAAAATTCTGACGCTACTTAACTGAATGAACTTGTGCATTAATATCACCAGTTCGGCCCATTTTGCATCGAAGTTCGTGCAGTAACGAAAGAGTCCGAAACAACCCAAAACATGAGTTTGGGGTCCAATGGGGTGGATCGGCTGCGTTCGTTGCTAAAAATTCCTACGCGACGTCATTGCACGAACTTGTGCATTAATGGCACCTGTTCGGCTCATTTTGCACCAAAGTTCGTGCAGTAACGAAACGGTCTGAAATAACCCAAAACATGAGTTTGGGGTCCGATGGGGTGGATCGGCTGTGTTCGTTGCTAAAAATTCCGACGCAACTTCGTTGCATGAACTTTTGCACTAACATCACCAGTTCGGCCCATTTTGAACCGAAGTTCGTGCAGTTACGAAACGGTCTGAAAGAACCCAAAACATGAGTTTGGGGTCCAATGGGTGGATCGGGTGCGTTCGTTGCGGAAAATTCTGACGCAACTTAACTGAATGAACTTGTGCATTAATATCACCAGTTCGGCCCATTTTGCATCGAAGTTCGTGCAGTAACGAAAGAGTCCGAAACAACCCAAAACATGAGTTTGGGGTCCAATGGGGTGGATCGGCTGCGTTCGTGGCTAAAAATTCCGACGCGACGTCATTGCACGAACTTGTGCATTAATGGCACCTGTTCGGCTCATTTTGCACTAAAGTTCGTCCAGTAACGAAACGTTCTGAAACAACCCAAAACATGAGTTTGGGGTCCGATGGGGTGGATCGACTGCGTTCGTTGCTAAAAATTCCGACGAAACTTCGTTGCATGAACTTTTGCAGTAACATCACCGGTTCGGCCCATTTTGCACCGAAGTTCGAGCAGCAACGAACCGGTCTGAAACGACGCAAAACATGGGTCTGGGGTCCAATAGGGTGGATCGGGTGCGTTCGTTGCGGAAAATACCGACGCGACGTCGTTGCACGATCTTGTGCATTAATTGCACCAGTTCAGAACGTTTTGCACCGAAGTTTGTGCAGTAACGAAACAGTCCGAAACGACCCAAAACATGAGTTTGGGGTCCAATGGGGTGGATCGGCTGCGTTCGTTGCTAAAAAATCCGACGCGACTTAACTGAATGAACTTGTGCATTAATATCACCAGTTCGGCCCATTTTGCATCGAAGTTCGTGCAGTAACGAAAGAGACCGAAACGACCAAAAACATGAGTTTGGGGTCCATTGGGGTGGATCGGCTGCGTTCATGGCTAAAAATTCCGACGCGACGTCATTGCACGAACTTGTGCACTAATGGCACCAGTTCGGCTTATTTTGCACCAAAGTTCGTGCAGTAACGAAACTGTCTGAAATAACCCAAAACATGAGTTTGGGGTCCGATGGGGTGGATCGGCTGCGTTCGTTGCTAAAAATTCCGACGAAACTTCGTTGCATGAACTTTTGCAGTAACATCACCGGTTCGGCCCATTTTGCACCGAAGTTCGAGCAGCAACGAACCGGTCTGAAACGACGCAAAACATGGGTCTGGGGTCCAATAGGGTGGATCGGGGGCGTTCGTTGCAAAAAATACCGACACGACGTCGTTGCACGATCTTGTGCATTAATTGCACCAGTTCAGAACGTTTTTCAGCGAAGTTTGTGCAGTAACGAAACAGTCCGAAACGACCCAAAACATGAGTTTGGGGTCCGATGGGGTGGATCGGCTGCGTTCGTTGCTAAAAAATCCGACGCGACTTAACTGAATGAACTTGTGCATTAATATCACCAGTTCGGCCCATTTTGCATCGAAGTTCGTGCAGTAACGAAAGAGACCGAAACGACCAAAAACATGAGTTTGGGGTCCAATGGGGTGGATCGGCTGCGTTCATGGCTAAAAATTCCGACGCGACGTCATTGCACGAACTTGTGCATTAATGGCACCAGTTCGGCTTATTTTGCACCAAAGTTCGTGCAGTAACGAAACTGTCTGAAATAACCCAAAACATGAGTTTGGGGTCCGATGGGGTGGATCGGCTGCGTTCGTTGCTAAAAATTCCGACACAACTTCGTTGCATGAACTTTTGCACTAACATCACCAGTTCGGCCCATTTTGCACCGAAGTTCGTGCAGTAACGAAACGGTCTGAAAGAACCCAAAACATGAGTTTGGGGTCCAATGGGTGGACCGGGTGCGTTCGTTGCGGAAAATTCTGACGCTACTTAACTGAATGAACTTGTGCATTAATATCACCAGTTCGGCCCATTTTGCATCGAAGTTCGTGCAGTAACGAAAGAGTCCGAAACAACCCAAAACATGAGTTTGGGGTCCAATGGGGTGGATCGGCTGCGTTCGTTGCTAAAAATTCCTACGCGACGTCATTGCACGAACTTGTGCATTAATGGCACTTGTTCGGCTCATTTTGCACCAAAGTTCGTGCAGTAACGAAACGGTCTGAAATAACCCAAAACATGAGTTTGGGGTCCGATGGGGTGGATCGGCTGTGTTCGTTGCTAAAAATTCCGACGCAACTTCGTTGCATGAACTTTTGCACTAACATCACCAGTTCGGCCCATTTTGCACCGAAGTTCGTGCAGTAACGAAACGGTCTGAAAGAACCCAAAACATGAGTTTGGGGTCCAATGGGTGGATCCGGTGCGTTCGTTGCGGAAAATTCTGACGCAACTTAACTGAATGAACTTGTGCATTAATATCACCAGTTCGGCCCATTTTGCATCGAAGTTCGTGCAGTAACGAAAGAGTCCGAAACAACCCAAAACATGAGTTTGGGGTCCAATGGGGTGGATCGGCTGCGTTCGTGGCTAAAAATTCCGACGCGACGTCATTGCACGAACTTGTGCATTAATGGCACCTGTTCGGCTCATTTTGCACCAAAGTTCGTGCAGTAACGAAACGGTCTGAAATAACCCAAAACATGAGTTTGGGGTCCGATGGGGTGGATCGGCTGGGTTCGTTGCTAAAAATTCCGACGCAACTTCGTTGCATGAACTTTTGCACTAACATCACCAGTTCGGCCCATTTTGCACCGAAGTTCGTGCAGTAACGAAACGGTCTGAAAGAACCCAAAACATGAGTTTGGGGTCCAATGGGTTGGATCGGGTGCGTTCGTTGCGGAAAATTCTGACGCAACTTAACTGAATGAACTTGTGCATTAATATCACCAGTTCGGCCCATTTTGCATCGAAGTTCGTGCAGTAACGGAAGAGTCCGAAACAACCCAAAACATGAGTTTGGGGTCCAATGGGGTGGATCGGCTGCGTTCGTTGCTAAAAATTCCTACGCGACGTCATTGCACGAACTTGTGCATTAATGGCACCTGTTCGGCTCATTTTGCACAGAAGTTCGTGCAGTAACGAAACGGTCTGAAATAACCCAAAACATGAGTTTGGGGTCCGATGGGGTGGATCTGCTGCGTTCGTTGCTAAAAATTCCGACGCAACTTCGTTGCATGAACTTTTGCACTAACATCACCAGTTCGGCCCATTTTGCACCGAAGTTCGTGCAGTAACAAAACGGTCTGAAAGAACCCAAAACATGAGTTTGGGGTCCAATGGGTGGATCGGGTGCGTTCGTTGCGGAAAATTCTGACGCAACTTAACTGAATGAACTTGTGCATTAATATCACCAGTTCGGCCCATTTTGCATCGAAGTTCGTGCAGTAACGAAAAAGTCCGAAACAACCCAAAACATGAGTTTGGGGTCCAATGGGGTGGATCGGCTGCATTCGTGGCTAAAAATTCCGACGCGACTTAACTGAATGAACTTGTGCATTAATATCACCAGTTCGGCCCATTTTGCATCGAAGTTCGTGCAGTAACGAAAGAGACCGAAACGACCAAAAACATGAGTTTGGGGTCCATTGGGGTGGATCGGCTGCGTTCATGGCTAAAAATTCCGACGCGACGTCATTGCACGAACTTATGCACTAATGGCACCAGTTCGGCTTATTTTGCACCAAAGTTCGTGCAGTAACGAAACTGTCTGAAATAACCCAAAACATGAGTTTGGGGTTCGATGGGGTGGATCGGCTGCGTTCGTTGCTAAAAATTCCGACGAAACTTCGTTGCATGAACTTTTGCAGTAACATCACCGGTTCTGCCCATTTTGCACCGAAGTTCGAGCAGCAACGAACCGGTCTGAAACGACGCAAAACATGGGTCTGGGGTCCAATAGGGTGGATCGGGGGCGTTCGTTGCAAAAAATACCGACGCGACGTCGTTGCACGATCTTGTGCATTAATTGCACCAGTTCAGAACGTTTTGCACCGAAGTTTGTGCAGTAACGAAACAGTCCGAAATGACCCAAAACATGAGTTTGGGGTCCAATGGGGTGGATCGGCTGCGTTCGTTGCTAAAAAATCCGACGCGACTTAACTGAATGAACTTGTGCATTAATATCACCAGTTCGGCCCATTTTGCACCGAAGTTTGTGCAGTAACGAAAGAGTCCGAAACGACCCAAAACATGAGTTTGGGGTCCAATGGGGTGGATCGGCTGCGTTCGTTGCTAAAAAATCCGACGCGACTTAACTGAATGAACTTGTGCATTAATATCACCAGTTCGGCCCATTTTGCATCGAAGTTCGTGCAGTAACGAAAGAGACCGAAACGACCAAAAACATGAGTTTGGGGTCCATTGGGGTGGATCGGCTGCGTTCATGGCTAAAAATTCCGACGCGACGTCATTGCACGAACTTGTGCACTAATGGCACCAGTTCGGCTTATTTTGCACCAAAGTTCGTGCAGTAACGAAACTGTCTGAAATAACCCAAAACATGAGTTTGGGGTCCGATGGGGTGGATCGGCTGCGTTCGTTGCTAAAAATTCCGACGAAACTTCGTTGCATGAACTTTTGCAGTAACATCACCGGTTCGGCCCATTTTGCACCGAAGTTCGAGCAGCAACGAACCGGTCTGAAACGACGCAAAACATGGGTCTGGGGTCCAATAGGGTGGATCGGGGGCGTTCGTTGCAAAAAATACCGACGCGACGTCGTTGCACGATCTTGTGCATTAATTGCACCAGTTCAGAACGTTTTGCACCGAAGTTTGTGCAGTAACGAAACTGTCTGAAATAACCCAAAACATGAGTTTGGGGTCCGATGGGGTGGATCGGCTGCGTTCGTTGCTAAAAATTCCGACGCAACTTCGTTGCATGAACTTTTGCACTAACATCACCAGTTCGGCCCATTTTGCACCGAAGTTTGTGCAGTAACGAAACAGTCCGAAACGACCCAAAACATGAGTTTGGGGTCCAATGGGGTGGATCGGCTGCGTTCGTTGCTAAAAAATCCGACGCGACTTAACTGAATGAACTTGTGCATTAATATCACCAGTTCGGCCCATTTTGCATCGAAGTTCGTGCAGTAACGAAAGAGACCGAAACGACCAAAAACATGAGTTTGGGATCCAATGGGGTGGATCGGCTGCGTTCATGGCTAAAAATTCCGACGCGACGTCATTGCACGAACTTGTGCATTAATGGCACCAGTTCGGCTTATTTTGCACCAAAGTTCGTGCAGTAACGAAACTGTCTGAAATAACCCAAAACATGAGTTTGGGGTCCGATGGGGTGGATCGGCTGCGTTCGTTGCTAAAAATTGCGACACAACTTCGTTGCATGAACTTTTGCACTAACATCACCAGTTCGGCCCATTTTGCACCGAAGTTCGTGCAGTAACGAAACGGTCTGAAAGAACCCAAAACATGAGTTTGGGGTCCAATGGGTGGATCGGGTGCGTTCGTTGCGGAAAATTCTGACGCTACTTAACTGAATGAACTTGTGCATTAATATCACCAGTTCGGCCCATTTTGCATCGAAGTTCGTGCAGTAACGAAAGAGTCCGAAACAACCCAAAACATGAGTTTGGGGTCCAATGGGGTGGATCGGCTGCGTTCGTTGCTAAAAATTCCTACGCGACGTCATTGCACGAACTTGTGCATTAATGGCACCTGTTCGGCTCATTTTGCACCAAAGTTCGTGCAGTAACGAAACGGTCTGAAATAACCCAAAACATGAGTTTGGGGTCCGATAGGGTGGATCTGCTGCGTTCGTTGCTAAAAATTCCGACGCAACTTCGTTGCATGAACTTTTGCACTAACATCACCAGTTCGGCCCATTTTGCACCGAAGTTCGTGCAGTAACAAAACGGTCTGAAAGAACCCAAAACATGAGTTTGGGGTCTAATGGGTGGATCGGGTGCGTTCGTTGCGGAAAATTCTGACGCAACTTAACTGAATGAACTTGTGCATTAATATCACCAGTTCGGCCCATTTTGCACCGAAGTTTGTGCAGTAACGAAACAGTCCGAAACGACCCAAAACATGAGTTTGGGGTCCAATGGGGTGGATCGGCTGCGTTCGTTGCTAAAAAATCCGACGCGACTTAACTGAATGAACTTGTGCATTAATATCACCAGTTCGGCCCATTTTGCATCGAAGTTCGTGCAGTAACGAAAGAGACCGAAACGACCAAAAACATGAGTTTGGGGTCCATTGGGGTGGATCGGCTGCGTTCATGGCTAAAAATTCCGACGCGATGTCATTGCACGAACTTGTGCACTAATGGCACCAGTTCGGCTTATTTTGCACCAAAGTTCGTGCAGTAACGAAACTGTCTGAAATAACCCAAAACATGAGTTTGGGGTCCGATGGGGTGGATCGGCTGCGTTCGTTGCTAAAAATTCCGACGAAACTTCGTTGCATGAACTTTTGCAGTAACATCACCGGTTCGGCCCATTTTGCACCGAAGTTCGAGCAGCAACGAACCGGTCTGAAACGACGCAAAACATGGGTCCGGGGTCCAATAGGGTGGATCGGGGGCGTTCGTTGCAAAAAATACCGACGCGACGTCGTTGCACGATCTTGTGCATTAATTGCACCAGTTCAGAACGTTTTGCACCGAAGTTTGTGCAGTAACGAAACAGTCCGAAATGACCCAAAACATGAGTTTGGGGTCCCATGGGGTGGATCGGCTGCGTTCGTTGCTAAAAATTCCGACGCAACTTCGTTGCATGAACTTTTGCACTAACATCACCAGTTCGGCCCATTTTGCACCGAAGTTCGTGCAGTAACGAAACGGTCGGAAATAACCCAAAACATGAGTTTGGGGTCCAATGGGGTGGATCGGCTGCGTTCGTGGCTAAAAATGCCGACGCGACGTCATTGCACGAACTTGTGCATTAATGGCACCAGTTCGGCTTATTTTGCACCAAAGTTCGTGCAGTAACGAAACTGTCTGAAATAACCCAAAACATGAGTTTGGGGTCCGATGGGGTGGATCGGCTGCGTTCGTTGCTAAAAATTGCGACACAACTTCGTTGCATGAACTTTTGCACTAACATCACCAGTTCGGCCCATTTTGCACCGAAGTTCGTGCAGTAACGAAACGGTCTGAAAGAACCCAAAACATGAGTTTGGGGTCCAATGGGTGGATCGGGTGCGTTCGTTGCGGAAAATTCTGACGCTACTTAACTGAATGAACTTGTGCATTAATATCACCAGTTCGGCCCATTTTGCATCGAAGTTCGTGCAGTAACGAAAGAGTCCGAAACAACCCAAAACATGAGTTTGGGGTCCAATGGGGTGGATCGGCTGAGTTCGTTGCTAAAAATTCCTACGCGACGTCATTGCACGAACTTGTGCATTAATGGCACCTGTTCGGCTCATTTTGCACCAAAGCTCGTGCAGTAACGAAACGGTCTGAAATAACCCAAAACATGAGTTTGGGGTCCGATGGGGTGGATCGGCTGGGTTCGTTGCTAAAAATTCCGACGCAACTTTGTTGCATGAACTTTTGCACTAACATCACCAGTTCGGCCCATTTTGCACCGAAGTTCGTGCAGTAACGAAACGGTCTGAAAGAACCCAAAACATGAGTTTGGGGTCCAATGGGTGGATCGGGTGCGTTCGTTGCGGAAAATTCTGACGCAACTTAACTGAATGAACTTGTGCATTAATATCACCAGTTCGGCCCATTTTGCATTGAAGTTCGTGCAGTAACGAAAGAGTCCGAAACAACCCAAAACATGAGTTTGGGGTCCAATGGGGTGGATCGGCTGTGTTCGTGGCTAAAAATTCCGACGCGACGTCATTGCACGAACTTGTGCATTAATGGCACCTGTTCGGCTCATTTTGCACTAAAGTTCGTGCAGTAACGAAACGTTCTGAAACAACCCAAAACATGAGTTTGGGGTCCGATGGGGTGGATCGACTGCGTTCGTTGCTAAAAATTCCGACGAAACTTCGTTGCATGAACTTTTGCAGTAACATCACCGGTTCGGCCCATTTTGCACCGAAGTTCGAGCAGCAACGAACCGGTCTGAAACGACGCAAAACATGGGTCTGGGGTCCAATAGGGTGGATCGGGGGCGTTCGTTGCAAAAAATACCGACGCGACGTCGTTGCACGATCTTGTGCATTAATTGCACCAGTTCAGAACGTTTTGCACCGAAGTTTGTGCAGTAACGAAACAGTCCGAAACGACCCAAAACATGAGTTTGGGGTCCAATGGGGTGGATCGGCTGCGTTCGTTGCTAAAAAATCCGACGCGACTTAACTGAATGAACTTGTACATTAATATCACCAGTTCGGCCCATTTTGCATCGAAGTTCGTGCAGTAACGAAAGAGACCGAAACGACCAAAAACATGAGTTTGGGGTCCATTGGGGTGGATCGGCTGCGTTCATGGCTAAAAATTCCGACGCGACGTCATTGCATGAACTTGTGCACTAATGGCACCAGTTCGGCTTATTTTGCACCAAAGTTCGTGCAGTAACGAAACTGTCTGAAATAACCCAAAACATGAGTTTGGGGTCCGATGGGGTGGATCGGCTGCGTTCGTTGCTAAAAATTCCGACGAAACTTCGTTGCATGAACTTTTGCAGTAACATCACCGGTTCGGCCCATTTTGCACCGAAGTTCGAGCAGCAACGAACCGGTCTGAAACGACGCAAAACATGGGTCTGGGGTCCAATAGGGTGGATCGGGGGCGTTCGTTGCAAAAAATACCGACGCGACGTCGTTGCACGATCTTGTGCATTAATTGCACCAGTTCAGAACGTTTTGCACCGAAGTTTGTGCAGTAACGAAACAGTCCGAAACGACCCAAAACATGAGTTTGGGGTCCAATGGGGTGGATCGGCTGCGTTCGTTGCTAAAAAATCAGACGCGACTTAACTGAATGAACTTGTGCATTAATATCACCAGTTCGGCCCATTTTGCATCGAAGTTCGTGTAGTAACGAAAGAGTCCGAAACAACCCAAAACATGAGTTTGGGGTCCAATGGGGTGGATCGGCTGCATTCGTGGCTAAAAATTCCGACGCGACGTCATTGCACGAACTTGTGCATTAATGGCACCTGTTCGGCTCATTTTGCACTAAAGTTCGTGCAGTAACGAAACGTTCTGAAACAACCCAAAACATGAGTTTGGGGTCCGATCGGGTGGATCGGCTACGTTCGTTGCTAAAAATTCCGACGAAACTTCGTTGCAAGAACTTTTGCAGTAACATCACCAGTTCGACCCATTTTGCACCGAAGTTCGAGCAGCAACGAACCGGTCTGAAACGACGCAAAACATGGGTCTGGGGTCCAATAGGGTGGATCGGGGGCGTTCGTTGCAAAATATACTGATGCGACGTCGTTGCACGATCTTGTGCATTAATTGCACCAGTTCAGAACGTTTTGCACCGAAGTTTGTGCAGTAACGAAACAGTCCGAAACGACCCAAAACATGAGTTTGGGGTCCAATGGGGTGGATCGGCTACGTTCGTTGCTAAAAAATCCGACGCGACTTAACTGAATGAACTTGTGCATTAATATCACCAGTTCAGCCCATTTTGCATCGAAGTTCGTGCAGTAACGAAAGAGTCCGAAACGACCAAAAACATGAGTTTGGGGTCCAATGGGGTGGATCGGCTGCGTTCGTGGCTAAAAATGCCGACGCGACGTCATTGCACGAACTTGTCCATTAATGGAACCAGTTCGGCTTATTTTGCACAAAAGTTTGTGCAGTAACGAAACGGTCTGAAATAACCCAAAACATGAGTTTGGGATCCGATGGGGTGCATCGGCTGCGTTCGTTGCTAAAAATTCCGACGCAACTTCGTTGCATGAACTTTTGCACTAACATCACCAGTACGGCCCATTTTGCACTGAAGTTCGTGCAGTAACGAAACGGTCTGAAACAACCCAAAACATGAGTTTGGGGTCTAATGGGTGGATCGGGTGCGTTCGTTGCGGAAAATTCTGACGCAACTTAACTGAATGAACTTGTGCATTAATATCACCAGTTCGGCCCATTTTGCATCGAAGTTCGTGCAGTAACGAAAGAGTCCGAAACAACCCAAAACATGAGTTTGGGGTCCAATGGGGTGGATCGGCTGCATTCGTGGCTAAAAATTCCGACGCGACGTCATTGCACGAACTTGTGCATTAATGGCACCTGTTCGGCTCATTTTGCACTAAAGTTCGTGCAGTAACGAAACGTTCTGAAACAACCCAAAACATGAGTTTGGGGTCCGATCGGGTGGATCGGCTGCGTTCGTTGCTAAAAATTCCGACGAAACTTCGTTGCAAGAACTTTTGCAGTAACATCACCGGTTCGACCCATTTTGCACCGAAGTTCGAGCAGCAACGAACCGGTCTGAAACGACGCAAAACATGGGTCTGGGGTCCAATAGGGTCGATCGGGGGCGTTCGTTGCAAAATATACTGACGCGACGTCGTTGCACGATCTTGTGCATTAATTGCACCAGTTCAGAACGTTTTGCACCGAAGTTTGTGCAGTAACGAAACAGTCCGAAACGACCCAAAATATGAGTTTGGGGTCCAATGGGGTGGATCGGCTGCGTTCGTTGCTAAAAAATCCGACGCGACTTAACTGAATGAACTTGTGCATTAATATCACCAGTTCGGCCCATTTTGCATCGAAGTTCGTGCAGTAACGAAAGAGACCGAAACGACCAAAAACATGAGTTTGGGGTCCAATGGGGTGGATCGGCTGCGTTCATGGCTAAAAATTCCGACGCGACGTCATTGCACGAACTTGTGCACTAATGGCACCAAATCGGCTTATTTTGCACCAAAGTTCGTGCAGTAACGAAACTGTCTGAAATAACCCAAAACATGAGTTTGGGGTCCGATGGGGTGGATCGGCTGCGTTCATTGCTAAAAATTCCGACGCAACTTCGTTGCATGAACTTTTGCACTAACATCACCAGTTCGGCCCATTTTGCACCGAAGTTCGTGCAGTAATGAAACGGTCTGAAACAACCCAATACATGAGTTTGGGGTCCAATGGGTGGATCGGGTGCGTTCGTTGCGGAAAATTCTGACGCAACTTAACTGAAAGAACTTGTGCATTAATATCACCAGTTCGGCCCATTTTGCATCGAAGTTCGTGCAGTAACGAAAGAGTCCGAAACAACCCAAAACATGAGTTTTGGGTCCAATGGGGTGGATCGGCTGCGTTCGTTGCTAAAAATTCCTACGCGACGTCATTGCACGAACTTGTGCATTAATGGCACCTGTTCGGCTCATTTTGCACCAAAGTTCGTGCAGTAACGAAACGGTCTGAAATAACCCAAAACATGAGTTTGGGGTCCGATGGGGTGGATCTGCTGCGTTCGTTGCTAAAAATTCCGACGCAACTTCGTTGCATGAACTTTTGCACTAACATCACCAGTTCGGCCCATTTTGCACCGAAGTTCGTGCAGTAACGAAACGGTTTGAAACAACCCAAAACATGAGTTTGGGGTCTAATGGGTGGATCGGGTGCGTTCGTTGCGGAAAATTCTGACGCAACTTAACTGAATGAACTTGTGCATTAATATCACCAGTTCGGCCCATTTTGCATCGAAGTTCGTGCAGTAACGAAAGAGTCCGAAACAACCCAAAACATGAGTTTGGGGTCCAATGGGGTGGATCGGCTGCATTCGTGGCTAAAAATTCCGACGCGACGTCATTGCACGAACTTGTGCATTAATGGCACCTGTTCGGCTCATTTTGCACTAAAGTTCGTGCAGTAACGAAACGTTCTGAAACAACCCAAAACATGAGTTTGGGGTCCGATCGGGTGGATCGGCTGCGTTCGTTGCTAAAAATTCCGACGAAACTTCGTTGCAAGAACTTTTGCAGTAACATCACCAGTTCGACCCATTTTGCACCGAAGTTCGAGCAGCAACGAACCGGTCTGAAACGACGCAAAACATGGGTCTGGGGTCCAATAGGGTGGATCGGGGGCGTTCGTTGCAAAATATACTGACGCGACGTCGTTGCACGATCTTGTGCATTAATTGCACTAGTTCAGAACGCTTTGCACCGAAGTTCGTGCAGTAACGAAACAGTCCGAAACGACCCAAAACATGAGTTTGGGGTCCAATGGGGTGGATCGGCTGCGTTCGTTGCTAAAAATTCCTACGCGACGTCATTGCACGAACTTGTGCATTAATGGCACCTGTTCGGCTCATTTTGCACCAAAGTTCGTGCAGTAACGAAACGGTCTGAAATAACCCAAAACATGAGTTTGGGGTCCGATGGGGTGGATCGGCTGCGTTCGTTGCTAAAAATTCCGACGCAACTTCGTTGCATGAACTTTTGCACTAACATCACCAGTTCGGCCCATTTTGCACCGAAGTTCGTGCAGTAACGAAACGGTCTGAAACAACCCAATACTGTTTGGGGTCCAATGGTTGGATCGGGTGCGTTCGTTGCGGAAAATTCTGACGCAACTTAACTGGATGAACTTGTGCATTAATATCACCAGTTCGGCCCATTTTGCATCGAAGTTCGTGCAGTAACGAAAGAGTCCGAAACAACCCAAAACATGAGTTTGGGGTCCAATGGGGTGGATCGGCTGCGTTCGTTGCTAAAAATTCCTACACGACGTCATTGCACGAACTTGTGCATTAATGGCACCTGTTCGGCTCATTTTGCACCAAAGTTCGTGCAGTAACGAAACGGTCTGAAATAACCCAAAACATGAGTTTGGGGTCCGATGGGGTGGATCGGCTGCGTTCGTTGCTAAAAATTCCGACGCAACTTCGTTGCATGAACTTTTGCACTAACATCACCAGTTCGGCCCATTTTGCGCCGAAGTTCGTGCAGTAACGAAACGGTCTGAAAGAACCCAAAACATGAGTTTGGGGTCCAATGGGTGGATCGGGTGCGTTCGTTGCGGAAAATTCTGACGCAACTTAACTGAATGAACTTGTGCATTAATATCACCAGTTCGGCCCATTTTGCATCGAAGTTCGTGCAGTAACGAAAGAGTCCGAAACAATCCAAAACATGAGTTTGGGGTCCAATGGGGTGGATCGGCTGCGTTCGTGGCTAAAAATTCCGACGCGACGTCATTGCACGAACTTGTGCATTAATGGCACCTGTTCGGCTCATTTTGCACTAAAGTTCGTGCAGTAACGAAACGTTTTGAAACAACCCAAAACATGAGTTTGGGGTCCGATGGGGTGGATCGACTGCGTTCGTTGCTAAAAATTCCGACGAAACTTCGTTGCATGAACTTTTGCAGTAACATCACCGGTTCGGCCCATTTTGCACCGAAGTTCGAGCAGCAACGAACCGGTCTGAAACAACGCAAAACATGGGTCTGGGGTCCAATAGGGTGGATCGGGGGCGTTCGTTGCAAAAAATACCGACGCGACGTCGTTGCACGATCTTGTGCATTAATTGCACCAGTTCAGAACGTTTTGCACCGAAGTTTGTGCAGTAACGAAACAGTCCGAAACGACCCAAAACATGAGTTTGGGGTCCAATGGGGTGGATCGGCTGCGTTCGTTGCTAAAAAATCCGACGCGGCTTAACTGAATGAACTTGTGCATTAATATCACCAGTTCGGCCCATTTTGCATCGAAGTTCGTGCAGTAACGAAAGAGACCGAAACGACCAAAAACATGAGTTTGGGGTCCAATGGGGTGGATCGGCTGCGTTCATGGCTAAAAATTCCGACGCGACGTCATTGCACGAACTTGTGCATTAATGGCACCAGTTCGGCTTATTTTGCACCAAAGTTCGTGCAGTAACGAAACTGTCTGAAATAACACAAAACATGAGTTTGGGTTCCGATGGGGTGGATCGGCTGCGTTCGTTGCTAAAAATTCCGACGCAACTTCGTTGCATGAACTTTTGCACTAACATCACCAGTTCGGCCCATTTTGCACCGAAGTTCGTGCAGTAACGAAACGGTCTGAAACAACCCAAAACATGAGTTTGGGGTCCAATGGGTGGATCGGCTGCGTTCGTTGCTAAAAATTCCGACGCAACTTCGTTGCAAGAACTTTTGCAGTAACATCACCAGTTCGACCCATTTTGCACCGAAGTTCGAGCAGCAACGAACCGGTCTGAAACGACGCAAAACATGGGTCTGGGGTCCAATAGGGTGGATCGGGGGCGTTCGTTGCAAAAAATACCGACGCGACGTCGTTGCACGATCTTGTGCATTAATTGCACCAGTTCAGAACGTTTTGCACCGAAGTTTGTGCAGTAACGAAACAGTCCGAAACGACCCAAAACATGAGTTTGGGGTCCAATGGGGTGGATCGGCTGCGTTCGTTGCTAAAAAATCCGACGCGGCTTAACTGAATGAACTTGTGCATTAATATCACCAGTTCGGCCCATTTTGCATCGAAGTTCGTGCAGTAACGAAAGAGACCGAAACGACCAAAAACATGAGTTTGGGGTCCAATGGGGTGGATCGGCTGCGTTCATGGCTAAAAATTCCGACGCGACGTCATTGCACGAACTTGTGCATTAATGGCACCAGTTCGGCTTATTTTGCACCAAAGTTCGTGCAGTAACGAAACTGTCTGAAATAACACAAAACATGAGTTTGGGTTCCGATGGGGTGGATCGGCTGCGTTCGTTGCTAAAAATTCCGACGCAACTTCGTTGCATGAACTTTTGCACTAACATCACCAGTTCGGCCCATTTTGCACCGAAGTTCGTGCAGTAACGAAACGGTCTGAAACAACCCAAAACATGAGTTTGGGGTCCAATGGGTGGATCGGGTGCGTTCGTTGCGGAAAATTCTGACGCAACTTAACTGAATGAACTTGTGCATTAATATCACCAATTCGGCCCATTTTGCATCGAAGTTCGTGCAGTAACGAAAGAGTCCGAAACAACCCAAAACATGAGTTTGGGGTCCAATGGGGTGGATCGGCTGCGTTCGTTGCTAAAAATTCCTACGCGACGTCATTGCACGAACTTGTGCATTAATGGCACCTGTTCGGCTCATTTTGCACCAAAGTTCGTGCAGTAACGAAACGGTCTGAAATAACCCAAAACATGAGTTTGGGGTCCGATGGGGTGGATCTGCTGCGTTCGTTGCTAAAAATTCCGACGCAACTTCGTTGCATGAACTTTTGCACTAACATCACCAGTTCGGCCCATTTTGCACCGAAGTTCGTGCAGTAACGAAACGGTCTGAAACAACCCAAAACATGAGTTTTGGGTCTAATGGGTGGATCGGGTGCGTTCGTTGCGGAAAATTCTGACGCAACTTAACTGAATGAACTTGTGCATTAATATCACCAGTTCGGCCCATTTTGCATCGAAGTTCGTGCAGTAACAAAAGAGTCCGAAACAACCCAAAACATGAGTTTGGGGTCCAATGGGGTGGATCGGCTGCATTCGTGGCTAAAAATTCCGACGCGACGTCATTGCACGAACTTGTGCATTAATGGCACCTGTTCGGCTCATTTTGCACTAAAGTTCGTGCAGTAACGAAACGTTCTGAAACAACCCAAAACATGAGTTTGGGGTCCGATGGGTTGGATCGGCTGCTTTCGTTGCTAAAAATTCCGACGAAACTTCGTTGCAAGAACTTTTGCAGTAACATCACCAGTTCGACCCATTTTGCACCGAAGTTCGAGCAGCAACGAACCGGTCTGAAACGACGCAAAACATGGGTCTGGGGTCCAATAGGGTGGATCGGGGGCGTTCGTTGCAAAAAATACCGACGCGACGTCGTTGCACGATCTTGTGCATTAATTGCACCAGTTCAGAACGTTTTGCACCGAAGTTTGTGCAGTAACGAAACAGTCCGAAACGACCCAAAACATGAGTTTGGGGTCCAATGGGGTGGATCGGCTGCATTCGTTGCTAAAAAATCCGACGCGGCTTAACTGAATGAACTTGTGCATTAATATCACCAGTTCGGCCCATTTTGCATCGAAGTTCGTGCAGTAACGAACGAAAGAGACCGAAACGACCAAAAACATGAGTTTGGGGTCCAATGGGGTGGATCGGCTGCGTTCATGGCTAAAAATTCCGACGCGACGTCATTGCACGAACTTGTGCATTAATGGCACCAGTTCGGCTTATTTTGCACCAAAGTTCGTGCAGTAACGAAACTGTCTGAAATAACACAAAACATGAGTTTGGGTTCCGATGGGGTGGATCGGCTGCGTTCGTTGCTAAAAATTCCGACGCAACTTCGTTGCATGAACTTTTGCACTAACATCACCAGTTCGGCCCATTTTGCACCGAAGTTCGTGCAGTAACGAAACGGTCTAAAACAACCCAAAACATGAGTTTGGGGTCCAATGGGTGGATCGGCTGCGTTCGTTGCTAAAAATTCCGACGCAACTTCGTTGCAAGAACTTTTGCAGTAACATCACCAGTTCGACCCATTTTGCACCGAAGTTCGAGCAGCAACGAACCGGTCTGAAACGACGCAAAATATGGGTCTGGGGTCCAATAGGGTGGATCGGGGTAGTTCGTTGCAAAAAATACCGACGCGACGTCGTTGCACGATCTTGTGCATTAATTGCACCAGTTCAGAACGTTTTGCACCGATGTTTGTGCAGTAACGAAACAGTCCGAAACGACCCAAAACATGAGTTTGGGGTCCAATGGGGTGGATCGGCTGCGTTCGTTGCTAAAAAATCCGACGCGGCTTAACTGAATGAACTTGTGCATTAATATCACCAGTTCGGCCCATTTTGCATCGAAGTTCGTGCAGTAACGAAAGAGACCGAAACGACCAAAAACATGAGTTTGGGGTCCAATGGGGTGGATCGGCTGCGTTCATGGCTAAAAATTCCGACGCGACGTCATTGCACGAACTTGTGCATTAATGGCACCAGTTCGGCTCATTTTGCACCAAAGCTCGTGCAGTAACGAAACGGTCTGAAATAACCCAAAACATGAGTTTGGGGTCCGATGGGGTGGATCGGCTGGGTTCGTTGCTAAAAATTCCGACGCAACTTTGTTGCATGAACTTTTGCACTAACATCACCAGTTCGGCCCATTTTGCACCGAAGTTCGTGCAGTAACGAAACGGTCTGAAAGAACCCAAAACATGAGTTTGGGGTCCAATGGGTGGATCGGGTGCGTTCGTTGCGGAAAATTCTGACTCAACTTAACTGAATGAACTTGTGCATTAATATCACCAGTTCGGCCCATTTTGCATCGAAGTTCGTGCAGTAACGACAGAGTCCGAAACAACCCAAAACATGAGTTTGGGGTCCAATGGGGTGGATCGGCTGCGTTCGTTGCTAAAAATTCCTACGCGACGTCATTGCACGAACTTGTGCATTAATGGCACCTGTTCGGCTCATTTTGCACCAAAGTTCGTGCAGTAACGAAACGGTCTGAAATAACCCAAAACATGAGTTTGGGGTCCGATGGGGTGGATCTGCTGCGTTCGTTGCTAAAAATTCCGACGCAACTTCGTTGCATGAACTTTTGCACTAACATCACCAGTTCGGCCCATTTTGCACCGAAGTTCGTGCAGTAACGAAACGGTCTGAAACAACCCAAAACATGAGTTTTGGGTCTAATGGGTGGATCGGGTGCGTTCGTTGCGGAAAATTCTGACGCAACTTAACTGAATGAACTTGTGCATTAATATCACCAGTTCGGCCCATTTTGCATCGAAGTTCGTGCAGTAACGAAAGAGTCCGAAACAACCCAAAACATGAGTTTGGGGTCCAATGGGGTGGATCGGCTGCATTCGTGGCTAAAAATTCCGACGCGACGTCATTGCACGAACTTGTGCATTAATGGCACCTGTTCGGCTCGTTTTGCACTAAAGTTCGTGCAGTAACGAAACGTTCTGAAACAACCCAAAACATGAGTTTGGGGTCCGATGGGTTGGATCGGCTGCGTTCGTTGCTAAAAATTCCGACGCAACTTCGTTGCAAGAACTTTTGCAGTAACATCACCAGTTCGACCCATTTTGCACCGAAGTTCGAGCAGCAACGAACCGGTCTGAAACGACGCAAAATATGGGTCTGGGGTCCAATAGGGTGGATCGGGGGCGTTCGTTGCAAAAAATACCGACGCGACGTCGTTGCACGATCTTGTGCATTAATTGCACCAGTTCAGAACGTTTTGCACCGAAGTTTGTGCAGTAACGAAACAGTCCGAAACGACCCAAAACATGAGTTTGGGGTCCAATGGGGTGGATCGGCTGCGTTCGTTGCTAAAAAATCCGACGCGGCTTAACTGAATGAACTTGTGCATTAATATCACCAGTTCGGCCCATTTTGCATCGAAGTTCGTGCAGTAACGAAAGAGACCGAAACGACCAAAAACATGAGTTTGGGGTCCAATGGGGTGGATCGGCTGCGTTCATGGCTAAAAATTCCGACGCGACGTCATTGCACGAACTTGTGCATTAATGGCACCAGTTCGGCTTATTTTGCACCAAAGTTCGTGCAGTAACGAAACTGTCTGAAATAACACAAAACATGAGTTTGGGTTCCGATGGGGTGGATCGGCTGCGTTCGTTGCTAAAAATTCCGACGCAACTTCGTTGCATGAACTTTTGCACTAACATCACCAGTTCGGCCCATTTTGCACCGAAGTTCGTGCACTAACGAAACGGTCTGAAACAACCCAAAACATGAGTTTGGGGTCCAATGGGTGGATCGGGTGCGTTCGTTGCGGAAAATTCTGACGCAACTTAACTGAATGAACTTGTGCATTAATATCACCAGTTCGGCCCATTTTGCATCGAAGTTCGTGCAGTAACGACAGAGTCCGAAACAACCCAAAACATGAGTTTGGGGTCCAATGGGGTGGATCGGCTGCGTTCGTTGCTAAAAATTCCTACGCGACGTCATTGCACGAACTTGTGCATTAATGGCACCTGTTCGGCTCATTTTGCACCAAAGTTCGTGCAGTAACGAAACGGTCTGAAATAACCCAAAACATGAGTTTGGGGTCCGATGGGGTGGATCTGCTGCGTTCGTTGCTAAAAATTCCGACGCAACTTCGTTGCATGAACTTTTGCACTAACATCACCAGTTCGGCCCATTTTGCACCGAAGTTCGTGCAGTAACGAAACGGTCTGAAACAACCCAAAACATGAGTTTTGGGTCTAATGGGTGGATCGGGTGCGTTCGTTGCGGAAAATTCTGACGCAACTTAACTGAATGAACTTGTGCATTAATATCACCAGTTCGGCCCATTTTGCATCGAAGTTCGTGCAGTAACGAAAGAGTCCGAAGCAACCCAAAACATGAGTTTGGGGTCCAATGGGGTGGATCGGCTGCATTCGTGGCTAAAAATTCCGACGCGACGTCATTGCACGAACTTGTGCATTAATGGCACTTGTTCGGCTCATTTTGCACTAAAGTTCGTGCAGTAACGAAACGTTCTGAAACAACCCAAAACATGAGTTTGGGGTCCGATGGGTTGGATCGGCTGCGTTCGTTGCTAAAAATTCCGACGAAACTTCGTTGCAAGAACTTTTGCAGTAACATCACCCGTTCGACCCATTTTGCACCGAAGTTCGAGCAGCAACGAACCGGTCTGAAACGACGCAAAACATGGGTCTGGGGTCCAATAGGGTGGATCGGGGGCGTTCGTTGCAAAAAATACCGACGCGACGTCGTTGCACGATCTTGTGCATTAATTGCACCAGTTCAGAACGTTTTGCACCGAAGTTTGTGCAGTAACGAAACAGTCCGAAACGACCCAAAACATGAGTTTGGGGTCCAATGGGGTGGATCGGCTGCGTTCGTTGCTAAAAAATCCGACGCGGCTTAACTGAATGAACTTGTCCATTAATATCACCAGTTCGGCCCATTTTGCATCGAAGTTCGTGCAGTAACGAAAGAGACCGAAACGACCAAAAACATGAGTTTGGGGTCCAATGGGGTGGATCGGCTGCGTTCATGGCTAAAAATTCCGACGCGACGTCATTGCACGAACTTGTGCATTAATGGCACCAGTTCGGCTTATTTTGCACCAAAGTTCGTGCAGTAACGAAACTGTCTGAAATAACACAAAACATGAGTTTGGGTTCCGATGGGGTGGATCGGCTGCGTTCGTTGCTAAAAATTCCGACGCAACTTCGTTGCATGAACTTTTGCACTAACATCACCAGTTCGGCCCATTTTGCACCGAAGTTCGTGCAGTAACGAAACGGTCTGAAACAACCCAAAACATGAGTTTGGGGTCCAATGGGTGGATCGGGTGCGTTCGTTGCGGAAAATTCTGACGCAACTTAACTGAATGAACTTGTGCATTAATATCACCAGTTCGGCCCATTTTGCATCGAAGTTCGTGCAGTAACGAAAGAGTCCGAAACAACCCAAAACATGAGTTTGGGGTCCAATGGGGTGGATCGGCTGCGTTCGTTGCTAAAAATTCCTACGCGACGTCATTGCACGAACTTGTGCATTAATGGCACCTGTTCGGCTCATTTTGCACCAAAGTTCGTGCAGTAACGAAACGGTCTGAAATAACCCAAAACATGAGTTTGGGGTCCGATGGGGTGGATCTGCTGCGTTCGTTGCTAAAAATTCCGACGCAACTTCGTTGCATGAACTTTTGCACTAACATCACCAGTTCGGCCCATTTTGCACCGAAGTTCGTGCAGTAACGAAACGGTCTGAAACAACCCAAAACATGAGTTTTGGGTCTAATGGGTGGATCGGGTGCGTTCGTTGCGGAAAATTCTGACGCAACTTAACTGAATGAACTTGTGCATTAATATCACCAGTTCGGCCCATTTTGCATCGAAGTTCGTGCAGTAACGAAAGAGTCCGAAGCAACCCAAAACATGAGTTTGGGGTCCAATGGGGTGGATCGGCTGCATTCGTGGCTAAAAATTCCGACGCGACGTCATTGCACGAACTTGTGCATTAATGGCACCTGTTCGGCTCATTTTGCACTAAAGTTCGTGCAGTAACGAAACGTTCTGAAACAACCCAAAACATGAGTTTGGGGTCCGATGGGTTGGATCGGCTGCGTTCGTTGCTAAAAATTCCGACGAAACTTCGTTGCAAGAACTTTTGCAGTAACATCACCAGTTCGACCCATTTTGCACCGAAGTTCGAGCAGCAACGAACCGGTCTGAAATGACGCAAAACATGGGTCTGGGTCCAATAGGGTGGATCGGGGGCGTTCGTTGCAAAATATACGGACGCGACGTCGTTGCACGATCTTGTGCATTAATTGCACCAATTCAGAACGATTTGCACCGAAGTTTGTGCAGTAACGAAACAGTCCGAAACGACCCAAAACATGAGTTTGGGGTCCAATGGGGTGGATCGGCTACGTTCGTTGCTAAAAAATCCGACGCGACTTAACTGAATGAACTTGTGCATTAATATCACCAGTTCAGCCCATTTTGCATCGAAGTTCGTGCAGTAACGAAAGAGTCCGAAACGACCAAAAACATGAGTTTGGGGTCCAATGGTGTCGATCGGCTGCGTTCATGGCTAAAAATTCCGACGCGACGTCATTGCACGAACTTGTGCATTAATGGAACAAGTTCGGCTTAATTTGCACCAAAGTTCGTGCAGTAACGAAACGGTCTGAAATAACCCAAAACATGAGTTTGGGGTCCGATGGGGTGGATCGGCTGCGTTCGTTGCTAAAACTTCCGACGAAACTTCGTTGCATGAACTTTTGCACGAACATCACCAGTTCGGCCCATTTTGCACCGAAGATCGTGCAGTAACGAAACGGTCTGAAAGAACCCAAAACATGAGTTTGGGGTCCAATGGGTGGATCGGGTGCGTTCGTTGCGGAAAATTCTGACGCAACTTAACTGAATGAACTTGTGCATTAATATCACCAGTTCGGCCCATTTTGCATCGAAGTTCGTGCAGTAACGAAAGAGTCCGAAACAACCCAAAACATGAGTTTGGGGTCCAATGGGGTGGATCGGCTGCGTTCGTGGCTAAAAATTCCGACGCGACGTCATTGCACGAACTTGTGCATTAATGGCACCTGTTCGGCTCATTTTGCACTAAAGTTCGTGCAGTAACGAAACGTTCTCAAACAACCCAAAACATGAGTTTGGGGTCCGATAGGGTGGATCGACTGCGTTCGTTGCTAAAAATTCCGACGAAACTTCGTTGCATGAACTTTTGCTGTAACATCACCGGTTCGGCCCATTTTGCACCGAAGTTCGAGCAGCAACGAACCGGTCTGAAACGACGCAAAACATGGGTCTGGGGTCCAATAGGGTGGATCGGGGGCGTTCGTTGCAAAAAATACCGACGCGACGTCGTTGCACGATCTTGTGCATTAATTGCACCAGTTCAGAACGTTTTGCACCGAAGTTTGTGCAGTAACGAAACAGTCCGAAATAACCCAAAACATGACTTTGGGGTCCGATGGGGTGGATCGGCTGCGTTCGTTGCTAAAAATTCCGACGCAACTTCGTTGCATGAACTTTTGCACTAACATCACCAGTTCGGCCCATTTTGCACCGAAGTTCGTGCAGTAACGAAACGGTCTGAAACAACCCAAAACATGAGTTTGGGGTCCAATGGGTGGATCGGGTGCGTTCGTTGCGGAAAATTCTGACGCAACTTAACTGAATGAACTTGTGCATTAATATCACCAGTTCGGCCCATTTTGCATCGAAGTTCGTGCAGTAACGAAAGAGTCCGAAACAACCCAAAACATGAGTTTGGGGTCCAATGGGGTGGATCGGCTGCGTTCGTTGCTAAAAATTCCTACGCGACGTCATTGCACGAACTTGTGCATTAATGGCACCTGTTCGGCTCATTTTGCACCAAAGTTCGTGCAGTAACGAAACGGTCTGAAATAACCCAAAACATGAGTTTGGGGTCCGATGGGGTGGATCGGCTGCGTTCGTTGCTACAAATTCCGACGCAACTTCGTTGCATGAACTTTTGCACTAACATCACCAGTTCGGCCCATTTTGCACCGAAGTTCGTGCAGTAACGAAACGGTTTGAAAGAACCCAAAACATGAGTTTGGGGTCCAATGGGTGGATCGGGTGCGTTCGTTGCGGAAAATTCTGACGCAACTTAACTGAATGAACTTGTGCATTAATATCACCACTTCGGCCCATTTTGCATCGAAGTTCGTGCAGTAACGAAAGAGTCCGAAACAACCCAAAACATGAGTTTGGGGTCCAATGGGGTGGATCGGCTGCGTTCGTGGCTAAAAATTCCGACGCGACGTCATTGCACGAACTTGTGCATTAATGGCACCTGTTCGGCTCATTTTGCACTAAAGTTCGTGCAGTAACGAAACGTTCTGAAGCAACCCAAAACATGAGTTTGGGGTCCGATGGGGTGGATCGACTGCGTTCGTTGCTAAAAATTCCGACGAAACTTCGTTGCAAGAACTTTTGCTGTAACATCACCGGTTCGGCCCATTTTGCACCGAAGTTCGAGCAGCAACGAACCGGTCTGAAACGACGCAAAACATGGGTCTGGGGTCCAATAGGGTGGATCGGGGGCGTTCGTTGCAAAAAATACCGACGCGACGTCGTTGCACGATCTTGTGCATTAATTGCACCAGTTCAGAACGTTTTGCACCGAAGTTTGTGCAGTAACGAAACAGTCCGAAACGACCCAAAACATGAGTTTGGGGTCCAATGGGGTGGATCGGGTGCGTTCGTTGCTAAAATTTCCGACGCGACTTAACTGAATGAACTTGTGCATTAATATCACCAGTTCGGCCCATTTTGCATCGAAGTTCGTGCAGTAACGAAAGAGTCCGAAACGACCAAAAACATGAGTTTGGGGTCCAATGGGGTGGATCGGCTGCGTTAATGGCTAAAAATTCCTACGCGACGTCATTGCACGAACTTGTGCATTAATGGCACCTGTTCGGCTCATTTTGCACCAAAGTTCGTGCAGTAACGAAACGGTCTGAAATAACCCAAAACATGAGTTTGGGGTCCGATGGGGTGGATCGGCTGCGTTCGTTGCTAAAAATTCCGACGCAACTTCGTTACATGAACTTTTGCACTAACATCACCAGTTCGGCCCATTTTGCCCCGAAGTTCGTGCAGTAACGAAACGGTCTGAAAGAACCCAAAACATGAGTTTGGGGTCCAATGGGTGGATCGGGTGCGTTCGTTGCGGAAAATTCTGACGCAACTTAACTGAATGAACTTGTGCATTAATATCACCAGTTCGGCCCATTTTGCATCGAAGTTCGTGCAGTAACGAAAGAGTCCGAAACAACCCAAAACATGAGTTTGGGGTCCAATGGGGTGGATCGGCTGCGTTCGTGGCTAAAAATTCCGACGCGACGTCATTGCACGAACTTGTGCATTAATGGCACCTGTTCGGCTCATTTTGCACTAAAGTTCGTGCAGTAACGAAACGTTCTGAAACAACCCAAAACATGAGTTTGGGGTCCGATGGGGTGGATCGACTGCGTTCGTTGCTAAAAATTTCGACGAAACTTCGTTGCATGAACTTTTGCAGTAACATCACCGGTTCGGCCCATTTTGCACCGAAGTTCGAGCAGCAACGAACCGGTCTGAAACGACGCAAAACATGGGTCTGGGGTCCAATAGGGTGGATCGGGGGCGTTCGTTGCAAAAAATACCGACGCGACGTCGTTGCACGATCTTGTGCATTAGTTGCACCAGTTCAGAACGTTTTGCACCGAAGTTTGTGCAGTAACAAAACAGTCCGAAACGACCCAAAACATGAGTTTGGGGTCCAATGGGGTGGATCGGCTGCGTTCATTGCTAAAATTTCCGACGCGGCTTAACTGAATGAACTTGTGCATTAATATCACCAGTTCGGCCCATTTTGCATCGAAGTTC
>CM064059.1:28269053-28327971 GCA_032594955.1 Panicum miliaceum
ATGGCTAAAAATTCCGACGCGACGTCATTGGACGAAATTGTGCATTAATGGCACCAGTTCGGCTTATTTTGCACCAAAGTTCGTGCAGTAACGAAACTGTCTGAAATAACCCAAAACATGAGTTTGGGGTCCGATGGGGTGGATCGGCTGCGTTCGTTGCTAAAAATTCCGACGCAACTTCGTTGCATGAACTTTTGCACTAACATCACCAGTTCGGCCCATTTTGCACCGAAGTTCGTGCAGTAACGAAACGGTCTGAAACAACCCAAAACATGAGTTTGGGGTCCAATGGGTGGATCGGGTGCGTTCGTTGCGGAAAATTCTGACGCAACTTAACTGAATGAACTTGTGCATTAATATCACCAGTTCGGCCCATTTTGCATCGAAGTTCGTGCAGTAACGAAAGAGTCCGAAACAACCCAAAAGATGAGTTTGGGGTCCAATGGGGTGGATCGGCTGCGTTCATGGCTAAAAATTCCGACGCGACGTCATTGCACGAAATTGTGCATTAATGGCACCAGTTCGGCTTATTTTGCACCAAAGTTCGTGCAGTAACGAAACTGTCTGAAATAACCCAAAACATGAGTTTGGGGTCCGATGGGGTGGATCGGCTGCGTTCGTTGCTACAAATTCCGACGCAACTTCGTTGCATGAACTTTTGCACTAACATGACCAGTTCGGCCCATTTTGCACCGAAGTTCGTGCAGTAACGAAACGGTCTGAAACAACCCAAAACATGAGTTTGGGGTCTAATGGGTGGATCGGGTGCGTTCGTTGCGGAAAATTCTGACGCAACTTAACTGAATGAACTTGTGCATTAATATCACCAGTTCGGCCCATTTTGCATCGAAGTTCGTGCAGTAACGAAAGAGTCCGAAACAACCCAAAACATGAGTTTGGGGTCCAATGGGGTGGATCGGCTGCATTCGTGGCTAAAAATTCCGACGCGACATCATTGCACGAACTTGTGCATTAATGGCACCTGTTCGGCTCATTTTGCACTAAAGTTCGTGCAGTAACGAAACGTTCTGAAACAACCCAAAACATGAGTTTGGGGTCCGATGGGGTGGATCGACTGCGTTCGTTGCTAAAAATTCCGACGAAACTTCGTTGCAAGAACTTTTGCAGTAACATCACCAGTTCGACCCATTTTGCACCGAAGTTCGAGCAGCAACGAACCGGTCTGAAACGACGCAAAACATGGGTCTGGGGTCCAATAGGGTGGATCGGGGGCGTTCGTTGCAAAATATACTGACGCGACGTCGTTGCACGATCTTGTGCATTAATTGCACCAGTTCAGAACGTTTTGCACCGAAGTTTGTGTAGTAACGAAACAGTCCGAAACGACCCAAAACATGAGTTTGGGGTCCAATGGGGTGGATCGGCTACGTTCGTTGCTAAAAAATCCGACGCGACTTAACTGAATGAACTTGTGCATTAATATCACCAGTTCAGCCCATTTTGCATCGAAGTTCGTGCAGTAACGAAAGAGTCCGAAACGACCAAAAACATGAGTTTGGGATCCAATGGGGTGGATCGGCTGCGTTCATGGCTAAAAATTCCGACGCGACGTCATTGCACGAACTTGTGCATTAATGGAACAAGTTCAGCTTAATTTGCACCCAAGTTCGTGCAGTAACGAAACGGTCTGAAATAACCCAAAACATGAGTTTGGGGTCCGATGGGGTGGATTGGCTGCGTTCGTTGCTACAAATTCCGACGCAACTTCGTTGCATGAACTTTTGCACTAACATCACCAGTTCGGCCCATTTTGCACCGAAGTTCGTGCAGTAACGAAACGGTCTGAAACAACCCAAAACATGAGATTGGGGTCCAATGGGTGGATCGGGTGCGTTCGTTGCGGAAAATTCTGACGCAACTTAACTGAATGAACTTGTGCATTAATATCACCAGTTCGGCCCATTTTGCATCGAAGTTCGTGCAGTAACGAAAGAGTCCGAAACCACCCAAAACATGAGTTTGGGGTCCAATGGGGTGGATCGGCTGCGTTCGTGGCTAAAAATTCCGACGCGACGTCATTGCACGAACTTGTGCATTAATGGCACGTGTTCGGCTCATTTTGCACTAAAGTTCGTGCAGTAACGAAACGTTCTGAAACAACCCAAAACATGAGTTTAGGGTCCGATGGGGTGGATCGGCTGAGTTCGTTGCTAAAAATTCCTACGCGACGTCATTGCACGAACTTGTGCATTAATGGCACCTGTTCGGTTCATTTTGTACCAAAGTTCATGCAGTAACGAAACAGTCTAAAATAACCCAAAACATGAGTTTGGGGTCCGATGGGGTGGATCGGCTGCGTTCGTTGCTAAAAATTCCGACGCAACTTTGCATGAACTTTTGCACTAACATCACCAGTTCGGACCATTTTGCACCGAAGTTCGTGCAGTAACGAAACGGTCTGAAAGAACCCAAAACATGAGTTTGGGGTCCAATGGGTGGATCGGGTGCATTCGTTGCGTAAAATTCTGACGCAACTTAACTGAATGAACTTGTGCATTAATATCAGCAGTTCGGCCCATTTTGCATCGAAGTTCGTGCAGTAACGAAAGAGTCCGAAACAACCCAAAACATGAGTTTGGGGTCCAATGGGGTGGATCGGCTGCGTTTGTGGCTAAAAATTCCGACGCGACGTCATTGCACGAACTTGTGCATTAATGGCACCTGTTCGGCTCATTTTGCACTAAAGTTCGTGCAGTAACGAAACGTTCTGAAACAACCAAAAACATGAGTTTAGGGTCCGATGGGGTGGATCGGCTGCGTTCGTTGCTAAAAATTCCGACGAAACTTCGTTGCAAGAACTTTTGCAGTAACACCACCAGTTCGACCCATTTTGCACCGAAGTTCGAGCAGCAACGAACCGGTCTGAAACGACGCAAAACATGGGTCTGGGGTCCAATAGGGTGGATCGGGGGCGTTCGTTGCAAAATATACTGATGCGACGTCGTTGCACGATCTTGTGCATTAATTGCACCAGTTCAGAACGTTTAGCACCGAAGTTTGTGCAGTAACAAAACAGTCCGAAACGACCCAAAACATGAGTTTGGGGTCCAATGGGGTGGATCGGCTACGTTCGTTGCTAAAAAATCCGACGCGACTTAACTGAATGAACTTGTGCATTAATATCACCAGTTCAGCCCATTTTGCATCGAAGTTCGTGCAGTAACGAAAGAGTCCGAAACGACCAAAAACATGAGTTTGGGATCCAATGGGGTGGATCGGCTGCGTTCATGGCTAAAAATTCCGACGCGACGTCATTGCACGAACTTGTGCATTAATGGAACAAGTTCGGCTTAATTTGCACCAAAGTTCGTGCAGTAACGAAACGGTCTGAAATAACCCAAAACATGAGTTTGGGGTCCGATGGGGTGGATCGGCTGCGTTCGTTGCTACAAATTCCGACGCAACTTCGTTGCATGAACTTTTGCACTAACATCACCAGTTCGGCCCATTTTGCACCGAAGTTCGTGCAGTAACGAAACGGTCTGAAACAACCCAAAACATGAGATTGGGGTCCAATGGGTGGATCGGGTGCGTTCGTTGCGGAAAATTCTGACGCAACTTAACTGAATGAACTTGTGCATTAATATCACCAGTTCGGCCCATTTTGCATCGAAGTTCGTGCAGTAACGAAAGAGTCCGAAACAACCCAAAACATGAGTTTGGGGTCCAATGGGGTGGATCGGCTGCGTTCGTGGCTAAAAATTCCGACGCGACGTCATTGCACGAACTTGTGCATTAATGGCACCTGTTCGGCTCATTTTGCACTAAAGTTCGTGCAGTAACGAAACGTTCTGAAACAACCCAAAACATGAGTTTAGGGTCCGATGGGGTGGATCGGCTGAGTTCGTTGCTAAAAATTCCTACGCGACGTCATTGCACGAACTTGTGCATTAATGGCACCTGTTCGGTTCATTTTGTACCAAAGTTCATGCAGTAACGAAACGGTCTGAAATAACCCAAAACATGAGTTTGGGGTCCGATGGGGTGGATCGGCTGCGTTCGTTGCTAAAAATTCCGACGCAACTTTGCATGAACTTTTGCACTAACATCACCAGTTCGGACCATTTTGCACCGAAGTTCGTGCAGTAACGAAACGGTCTGAAAGAACCCAAAACATGAGTTTGGGGTCCAATGGGTGGATCGGGTGCATTCGTTGCGTAAAATTCTGACGCAACTTAACTGAATGAACTTGTGCATTAATATCAACAGTTCGGCGCATTTTGCATCGAAGTTCGTGCAGTAACGAAAGAGTCCGAAACAACCCAAAACATGAGTTTGGGGTCCAATGGGGTGGATCGGCTGCGTTCGTTGCTAAAAATTCCGACGCGACGTCATTGCACGAACTTGTGCATTAATGGCACCTGTTCGGCTCATTTTGCACTAAAGTTCGTGCAGTAACGAAACGTTCTGAAACAACCCAAAACATGAGTTTAGGGTCCGATGGGGTGGATCGGCTGCGTTCGTTGCTAAAAATTCCGACGAAACTTCGTTGCAAGAACTTTTGCAGTAACACCACCAGTTCGACCCATTTTGCACCGAAGTTCGAGCAGCAACGAACCGGTCTGAAACGACGCAAAACATGGGTCTGGGGTCCAATAGGGTGGATCGGGGGCGTTCGTTGCAAAATATACTGACGCGACGTCGTTGCACGATCTTGTGCATTAATTGCACCAGTTCAGAACGTTTTGCACCGAAGTTTGTGCAGTAACCAAACAGTCCGAAACGACCCAAAACATGAGTTTGGGGTCCAATGGGGTGGATCGGCTACGTTCGTTGCTAAAAAATCCGACGCGACTTAACTGAATGAACTTGTGCATTAATATCACCAGTTCAGCCCATTTTGCATCGAAGTTCGTGCAGTAACGAAAGAGTCCGAAACGACCAAAAACATGAGTTTGGGATCCAATGGGGTGGATCGGCTGCGTTCATGGCTAAAAATTCCGACGCGACGTCATTGCACGAACTTGTGCATTAATGGAACCAGTTCGGCTTAATTTGCACCAAAGTTCGTGCAGTAACGAAACGGTCTGAAATAACCCAAAACATGAGTTTGGGGTCCGATGGGGTGGATTGGCTGCGTTCGTTGCTACAAATTCCGACGCAACTTCGTTGCATGAACTTTTGCACTAACATCACCAGTTCGGCCCATTTTGCACCGAAGTTCGTGCAGTAACGAAACGGTCTGAAAGAACCCAAAACATGAGATTGGGGTCCAATGGGTGGATCGGGTGCGTTCGTTTCGGAAAATTCTGACGCAACTTAACTGAATGAACTTGTGCATTAATATCACCAGTTCGGCCCATTTTGCATCGAAGTTCGTGCAGTAACGAAAGAGTCCGAAACAACCCAAAACATGAGTTTGGGGTCCAATGGGGTGGATCGGCTGCGTTCGTGGCTAAAAATTCCGACGCGACGTCATTGCACGAACTTGTGCATTAATGGCACCTGTTCGGCTCATTTTGCACTAAAGTTCGTGCAGTAACGAAACGTTCTGAAACAACCCAAAACATGAGTTTGGGGTCCGATGGGGTGGATCGGCTGAGTTCGTTGCTAAAAATTCCGACGAAACTTCGTTGCAAGAACTTTTGCGGTAACATCACCAGTTCGACCCATTTTGCACCGAAGTTCGAGCAGCAACGAACCGGTCTGAAACGACGCAAAACATGGGTCTGGGGTCCAATAGCGTGGATCGGGGGCGTTCGTTGCAAAATATACTGATGCGACGTCGTTGCACGATCTTGTGCATTAATTGCACCAGTTCAGAACGTTTTGCACCGAAGTTTGTGCAGTAACGAAACAGTCCGAAACGACCCAAAACATGAGTTTGGGGTCCAATGGGGTGGATCGGCTGCGTTCGTTGCTAAAAATTCCGACGTGACTTAACTGAATGAACTTGTGCATTAATATCACCAGTTCAGCCCATTTTGCATCGAAGTTCGTGCAGTAACGAAAGAGTCCGAATCGACCAAAAACATGAGTTTGGGGTCCAATGGGGTCGATCGGCTGCGTTCATGGCTAAAAATTCCGACGCGACGTCATTGCACGAATTTGTGCATTAATGGAACAAGTTCGACTTAATTTGCACCAAAGTTCGTGCAGTAACGAAACGGTCTGAAATAACCCAAAACATGAGTTTGGGGTCCGATGGGGTGGATCGGCTGCGTTCGTTGCTACAAATTCTGACGCAACTTCGTTGCATGAACTTTTGCACTAACATCACCAGTTCGGCCCATTTTGCACCGAAGTTCGTGCAGTAACGAAACGGTCTGAAACAACCCAAAACATGAGATTGGGGTCCAATGGGTGGATCGGGTGCGTTCGTTGCGGAAAATTCTGACGCAACTTAACTGAATGAACTTGTGCATTAATATCACCAGTTCGGCCCATTTTGCATCGAAGTTCGTGCAGTAACGAAAGAGTCCGAAACAACCCAAAACATGAGTTTGGGGTCCAATGGGGTGGATCGGCTGCGTTCGTGGCTAAAAATTCCGACGCGACGTCATTGCACGAACTTGTGCATTAATGGCACCTGTTCGGCTCATTTTGCACTAAAGTTCATGCAGTAACGAAACGTTCTGAAACAACCCAAAACATGAGTTTAGGGTCCAATGGGGTGGATCGGCTGAGTTCGTTGCTAAAAATTCCTACGCGACGTCATTGCACGAACTTGTGCATTAATGGCACCTGTTCGGTTCATTTTGTACCAAAGTTCATGCAGTAACGAAACGGTCTGAAATAACCCAAAACATGAGTTTGGGGTCCGATGGGGTGGATCGGCTGCGTTCGTTGCTAAAAATTCCGACGCAACTTTGCATGAACTTTTGCACTAACATCACCAGTTCGGACCATTTTGCACCGAAGTTCGTGCAGTAACGAAACGGTCTGAAAGAACCCAAAACATGAGTTTGGGGTCCAATGGGTGGATCGGGTGCATTCGTTGCGTAAAATTCTGACGCAACTTAACTGAATGAACTTGTGCATTAATATCACCAGTTCGGCCCATTTTGCATCGAAGTTCGTGCAGTAACGAAAGAGTCCGAAACAACCCAAAACATGAGTTTGGGGTCCAATGGGGTGGATCGGCTGCGTTCGTGGCTAAAAATTCCGACGCGACGTCATTGCACGAACTTGTGCATTAATGGCACCTGTTCGGCTCATTTTGCACTAAAGTTCGTGCAGTAACGAAACGTTCTGAAACAACCCAAAACATGAGTTTAGGGTCCGATGGGGTGGATCGGCTGCGTTCGTTGCTAAAAATTCCGACGAAACTTCGTTGCAAGAACTTTTGCAGTAACACCACCAGTTCGACCCATTTTGCACCGAAGTTCGAGCAGCAACGAACCGGTCTAAAACGACGCAAAACATGGGTCTGGGGTCCAATAGGGTGGATCGGGGGCGTTCGTTGCAAAATATACTGACGCGACGTCGTTGCACGATCTTGTGCATTAATTGCACCAGTTCAGAACGTTTTGCACCGAAGTTTGTGCAGTAACAAAACAGTCCGGAACGACCCAAAACATGAGTTTGGGGTCCAATGGGGTGGATCGGCTACGTTCGTTGCTAAAAAATCCGACGCGACTTAACTGAATGAACTTGTGCATTAATATCACCAGTTCAGCCCATTTTGCATCGAAGTTCGTGCAGTAACGAAAGAGTCCGAAACGACCAAAAACATGAGTTTGGGATCCAATGGGGTGGATCGGCTGCGTTCATGGCTAAAAATTCCGACGCGACGTCATTGCACGAACTTGTGCATTAATGGAACCAGTTCGGCTTAATTTGCACCAAAGTTCGTGCAGTAACGAAACGATCTGAAATAACCCAAAACATGAGTTTGGGGTCCGATGGGGTGGATTGGCTGCGTTCGTTGCTACAAATTCCGACGCAACTTCGTTGCATGAACTTTTGCACTAACATCACCAGTTCGGCCCATTTTGCACCGAAGTTCGTGCAGTAACGAAACGGTCTGAAAGAACCCAAAACATGAGATTGGGGTCCAATGGGTGGATCGGGTGCGTTCGTTTCGGAAAATTCTGACGCAACTTAACTGAATGAACTTGTGCATTAATATCACCAGTTCGGCCCATTTTGCATCGAAGTTCGTGCAGTAACGAAAGAGTCCGAAACAACCCAAAACATGAGTTTGGGGTCCAATGGGGTGGATCGGCTGCGTTCGTTGCTAAAAATTCCTGCGCGACGTCATTGCACGAACTTGTGCATTAATGGCACTTGTTCGGTTCATTTTGTACCAAAGTTCGTGCAGTAACGAAACGGTCTGAAATAACCCAAAACATGAGTTTGGGGTCCGATGGGGTGGATCGGCTGCGTTCGTTGCTAAAAATTCCGACGCAACTTCGTTGCATGAACTTTTGCACTAACATCACCAGTTCGGCCCATTTTGCACCGAAGTTCGTGCAGTAACGAAACGGTCTGAAAGAACCCAAAACATGAGTTTGGGGTCCAATGGGGTGGATCGGCTGCGTTCGTTGCTAAAAATTCTGACGCGACTTAACTGAATGAACTTGTGCATTAATATCACCAGTTCGGCCCATTTTGCATCGAAGTTCGTGCAGTAACGAAAGAGTCCGAAACGACCAAAAACATGAGTTTGGGGTCCAATGGGGTGGATCGGCTGCGTTCATGGCTAAAAATTCCGACGCGACGTCATTGCACGAACTTGTGCATTAATGGAACCAGTTCGGCTTATTTTGCACCAAAGTTTTTGTGCAGTAACGAAACGGTCTGAAATAACCCAAAACATGAGTTTGGGGTCCGATGGGGTGCATCGGCTACGTTCGTTGCTAAAAATTCCGACGAAACTTCGTTGCATGAACTTTTGCAGTAACATCACCGGTTCGGCCCATTTTGCACCGAAGTTCGAGCAGCAACGAACCGGTCTGAAACGACGCAAAACATGGGTCTGGGGTCCAATAGGGTGGATCGGGGGCGTTCGTTGCAAAAAATACCGACGCGACGTCGTTGCACGATCTTGTGCATTAATTGCACCAGTTTAGAACGTTTTGCACCGAAGTTTGTGCAGTAACGAAACAGTCCGAAACTACCCAAAACATGAGTTTGGGGTCCAATGGGGTGGATCGGCTGCGTTCGTTGCTAAAAAATCCGACGCGACTTAACTGAATGAACTTGTGCATTAATATCACCAGTTCGGCCCATTTTGCATCGAAGTTCGTGCAGTAACGAAAGAGACCGAAACGACCAAAAACATGAGTTTGGGGTCCAATGGGGTGGATCGGCTGCGTTCATGGCTAAAAATTCCGACGCGACGTCATTGCACGAACTTGTGCATTAATGGCACCAGTTCGGCTTATTTTGCACCAAAGTTCGTGCAGTAACGAAACTGTCTGAAATAACCCAAAACATGAGTTTGGGGTCCGATGGGGTGGATCGGCTGCGTTCGTTGCTAAAAATTCCGACACAACTTCGTTGCATGAACTTTTGCACTAACATCACCAGTTCGGCCCATTTTGCACCGAAGTTCGTGCTGTAACGAAACGGTCTGAAAGAACCCAAAACATGAGTTTGGGGTCCAATGGGTGGATCGGGTGCGTTCGTTGCGGAAAATTCTGACGCTACTTAACTGAATGAACTTGTGCATTAATATCACCAGTTCGGCCCATTTTGCATCGAAGTTCGTGCAGTAACGAAAGAGTCCGAAACAACCCAAAACATGAGTTTGGGGTCCAATGGGGTGGATCGACTGCGTTCGTGGCTAAAAATTCCGACGCGACGTCATTGCACGAACTTGTGCATTAATGGCACCTGTTCGGCTCATTTTGCACTAAAGTTCGTGCAGTAACGAAACGTTCTGAAACAACCCAAATCATGAGTTTGGGGTCCGATGGGGTGGATCGGCTGCGTTCGTTGCTAAAAATTCCGACGAAACTTCGTTGCATGAACTTTTGCAGTAACATCACCGGTTCGGCCCATTTTGCACCGAAGTTCGAGCAGCAACGAACCGGTCTGAAACGACGCAAAACATGGGTCTGGGGTCCAATAGGGTGGATCGGGGGCGTTCGTTGCAAAAAATACCGACGCGACGTCGTTGCACGATCTTGTGCATTAATTGCACCAGTTCAGAACGTTTTGCACCGAAGTTTGTGCAGTAACGAAACAGTCCGAAACGACCCAAAACATGAGTTTGGGGTCCAATGTGGTGGATCGGCTGCGTTCGTTGCTAAAAAATCCGACGCGACTTAACTGAATGAACTTGTGCATTAATATCACCAGTTCGGTCCATTTTGCATCGAAGTTCGTGCAGTAACGAAAGAGACCGAAACGACCAAAAACATGAGTTTGGGGTCCAATGGGGTGGATCGGCTGCGTTCGTTGCTAAAAATTTCTACGCGACGTCATTGCACGAACTTGTGCATTAATGGCACCTGTTCGGCTCATTTTGCACCAAAGTTCGTGCAGTAACGAAACGGTCTGAAATAACCCAAAACATGAGTTTGGGGTCCGATGGGGTGGATCTGCTGCGTTTGTTGCTAAAAATTCCGACGCAACTTCGTTGCATGAACTTTTGCACTAACATCACCAGTTCGGCCCATTTTGCACCGAAGTTCGTGCAGTAACGAAACGGTCTGAAACAACCCAAAACATGAGTTTGGGGTCTAATGGGTGGATCGGGTGCGTTCGTTGCGGAAAATTCTGACACAACTTAACTGAATGACCTTGTGCATTAATATCACCAGTTCGGCCCATTTTGCATCGAAGTTCGTGCAGTAACGATAGAGTCCGAAACAACCTAAAACATGAGTTTGGGGTCCAATGGGGTGGATCGGCTGCATTCGTGGCTAAAAATTCCGACGCGACGTCATTGCACGAACTTGTGCATTAATGGCACCTGTTCGGCTCATTTTGCACTAAAGTTCGTGCAGTAACGAAACGTTCTGAAACAACCCAAAACATGAGTTTGGGGTCCGATGGGGTGGATCGGCTGCGTTCGTTGCTAAAAATTCCGACGAAACTTCGTTGCAAGAACTCTTGCAGTAACATCACCGGTTCGGCCCATTTTGCACCGAAGTTCGAGCAGCAACGAACCGGTCTGAAACGACGCAAAACATGGGTCTGGGGTCCAATAGGGTGGATCGGGGGCGTTCAGCAACGAACCGGTCTGAAACGACGCAAAACATGGGTCTGGGGTCCAATAGGGTGGATCGGGGGCGTTCGTTGCAAAATATACTGACGCGACGTCGTTGCACGATCTTGTGCATTAATTGCACCAGTTCAGAACGTTTTGCACCGAAGTTTGTGCAGTAACGAAATAGTCCGAAACGACCCAAAACATGAGTTTGGGGTCCAATGGGGTGGATCGGCTACGTTCGTTGCTAAAAATTTCGACGCGACTTAACTGAATGAACTTACGCATTAATATCACCAGTTCGGCCCATTTTGCATCGAAGTTCGTGCAGTAACGAAAGAGTCCGAAACGACCAAAAACATAAGTTTGGGGTCCAATGGGGTGGATCGGCTGCGTTCATGGATAAAAATTCCGACGCGACGTCATTGCACGAACTTGTGCATTAATGGAACCAGTTCGGCTTATTTTGCACCAAAGTTCGTGCAGTAACGAAACGGTCGGAAATAACCCAAAACATGAGTTTGGGGTCCGATGGGGTGGATCGGCTGCGTTCGTTGCTAAAAATTCCGACGCAACTTCGTTGCATGAACTTTTGCACTAACATCACCAGTTCGTCCCATTTTGCACCGAAGTTCGTGTAGTAACGAAACGGTCTGAAAGAACCGAAAACATGAGTTTGGGGTCCAATGGGTGGATCGGGTGCGTTCGTTGCGGAAAATTCTGACGCAACTTAACTGAATGAACTTGTGCATTAATATCACCACTTGGGCCCATTTTGCATCGAAGTTCGTGCAGTAATGAAAGAGTCCGAAACAACCCAAAACATGAGTTTGGGGTCCAATGGGGTGGATCGGCTGCCTTCGTGGCTAAAAATTCCGACGCGACGTCATTGCACGAACTTGTGCATTAATGGCACCTGTTCGGCTCATTTAGCACTAAAGTTCGTGCAGTAACGAAACGTTGTGAAACAACCCAAAACATGAGTTTGGGGTCCGATGGGGTGGATCGGCTGCGTTCGTTGCTAAAAATTCCGACGAAACTTCGTTGCATGAACTTTTGCAGTAACATCACCGGTTCGGCCCATTTTGCACCGAAGTTCGAGCAGCAACGAACCGGTCTGAAACGACGCAAAACATGGGTCTAGGGTCCAATAGGGTGGATCGGGGGCGTTCGTTGCAAAAAATACCGGCGCGACGTCGTTGCACGATCTTGTGCATTAATTGCACCAGTTCAGAACGTTTTGCACCGAAGTTTGTGCAGTAACGAAACAGTCCGAAACGACCCAAAACATGAGTTTGGGGTCCAATGGGGTGGATCGGCTGCGTTCGTTGCTAAAAATTCCGACGCGACTTAACTGAATGAACTTGTGCATTAATATCACCAGTTCGACCCATTTTGCATCGAAGTTCGTGCAGTAACGAAAGAGTCCGAAACGACCAAATACATGAGTTTGGGGTCCAATGGGGTGGATCGGCTGCGTTCGTGGCTAAAAATTCCGACGCGACGTCATTGCACGAACTTGTGCATTAATGGCACCAGTTCGGCTTATTTTGCACCAAAGTTCGTGCAGTAACGAAACTGTCTGAAATAACCCAAAACATGAGTTTGGGGTCCGATGGGGTGGATCGGCTGCGTTCGTTGCTAAAAATTCCGACGCAACTTCGTTGCATGAACTTTTGCACTAACATCACCAGTTCGGCCCATTTTGCACCGAAGTTCGTGCAGTAACGAAACGGTGTGAAACAACCGAAAACATGAGTTTGGGGTCCAATGGGTGGATCGGGTGCGTTCGTTGCGGAAAATTCTAACGCAACTTAACTGAATGAACTTGTGCATTAATATCACCAGTTCGGCCCATTTTGCATCGAAGTTCGTGCAGTAACGAAACAGTCCGAAACAACCCAAAACATGAGTTTGGGGTCCAATGGGGTGGATCGGCTGCGTTCGTTGCTAAAAATTCCTACGCGACGTCATTGCACGAACTTGTGCATTAATGGCACCTGTTCGGTTCATTTTGTACCAAAGTTCATGCAGTAACGAAACGGTCTGAAATAACCCAAAACATGAGTTTGGGGTCCGATGGGGTGGATCGGCTGCGTTCGTTGCTAAAAATTCCGACGCAACTTTGCAATAACTTTTGCACTAACATCACCAGTTCGGACCATTTTGCACCGAAGTTCGTGCAGTAACGAAACGGTCTGAAAGAACCCAAAACATGAGTTTGGGGTCCAATGGGTGGATCGGGTGCATTCGTTGCGGAAAATTCTGACGCAACTTAACTGAATGAACTTGTGCATTAATATCAGCAGTTCGGCCCATTTTGCATCGAAGTTCGTGCAGTAACGAAAGAGTCCGAAACAACCCAAAACATGAGTTTGGGGTCCAATGGGGTGGATCGACTGCGTTCGTGGCTAAAAATTCCGACGCGACGTCATTGCACGAACTTGTGCATTAATGGCACCTGTTCGGCTCATTTTGCACTAAAGTTCGTGCAGTAACGAAACGTTCTGAAACAACCCAAATCATGAGTTTGGGGTCCGATGGGGTGGATCGGCTGCGTTCGTTGCTAAAAATTCCGACGAAACTTCGTTGCATGAACTTTTGCAGTAACATCACCGGTTCGACCCATTTTGCACCGAAGTTCGAGCAGCAACGAACCGGTCTGAAACGACGCAAAACATGGGTCTGGGGTCCAATAGGGTGGATCGGGGGCGTTCGTTGCAAAAAATACCGACGCGACATCGTTGCACGATCTTGTGCATTAATTGCACCAGTTCAGAACATTTTGCACCGAAGTTTGTGCAGTAACGAAACAGTCCGAAACGACCCAAAACATGAGTTTGGGGTCCAATGTGGTGGATCGGCTGCGTTCGTTGCTAAAAAATCCGACGCGACTTAACTGAATGAACTTGTGCATTAATATCACCAGTTCGGTCCATTTTGCATCGAAGTTCGTGCAGTAACGAAAGAGACCGAAACGACCAAAAACATGAGTTTGGGGTCCAATGGGGTGGATCGGCTGCGTTCGTTGCTAAAAATTTCTACGCGACGTCATTGCACGAACTTGTGCATTAATGGCACCTGTTCGGCTCATTTTGCACCAAAGTTCGTGCAGTAACGAAACGGTCTGAAATAACCCAAAACATGAGTTTGGGGTCCGATAGGGTGGATCTGCTGCGTTTGTTGCTAAAAATTCCGACGCAACTTCGTTGCATGAACTTTTGCACTAACATCACCAGTTCGGCCCATTTTGCACCGAAGTTCGTGCAGTAACGAAACGGTCTGAAACAACCCAAAACATGAGTTTGGGGTCTAATGGGTGGATCGGGTGCGTTCGTTGCGGAAAATTCTGACACAACTTAACTGAATGACCTTGTGCATTAATATCACCAGTTCGGCCCATTTTGCATCGAAGTTCGTGCAGTAACGATAGAGTCCGAAACAACCTAAAACATGAGTTTGGGGTCCAATGGGGTGGATCGGCTGCCTTCGTGGCTAAAAATTCCGACGCGACGTCATTGCACGAACTTGTGCATTAATGGCACCTGTTCGGCTCATTTTGCACTAAAGTTCGTGCAGTAACGAAACGTTCTGAAACAACCCAAAACATGAGTTTGGGGTCCGATGGGGTGGATCGGCTGCGTTCGTTGCTAAAAATTCCGACGAAACTTCGTTGCAAGAACTTTTGCAGTAACATCACCGGTTCGGCCCATTTTGCACCGAAGTTCGAGCAGCAACGAACCGGTCTGAAACGACGCAAAACATGGGTCTGGGGTCCAATAGGGTGGATCGGGGGCGTTCGTTGCAAAATATACGGACGCGACGTCGTTGCACGATCTTGTGCATTAATTGCACCAGTTCAGAACGTTTTGCACCGAAGTTTGTGCAGTAACGAAATAGTCCGAAACGACCCAAAACATGAGTTTGGGGTCCAATGGGGTGGATCGGCTACGTTCGTTGCTAAAAATTTCGACGCGACTTAACTGAATGAACTTACGCATTAATATCACCAGTTCGGTCCATTTTGCATCGAAGTTCGTGCAGTAACGAAAGAGACCGAAACGACCAAAAACATGAGTTTGGGGTCCAATGGGGTGGATCGGCTGCGTTCGTTGCTAAAAATTTCTACGCGACGTCATTGCACGAACTTGTGCATTAATGGCACCTGTTCGGCTCATTTTGCACCAAAGTTCGTGCAGTAACGAAACGGTCTGAAATAACCCAAAACATGAGTTTGGGGTCCGATAGGGTGGATCTGCTGCGTTTGTTGCTAAAAATTCCGACGCAACTTCGTTGCATGAACTTTTGCACTAACATCACCAGTTCGGCCCATTTTGCACCGAAGTTCGTGCAGTAACGAAACGGTCTGAAACAACCCAAAACATGAGTTTGGGGTCTAATGGGTGGATCGGGTGCGTTCGTTGCGGAAAATTCTGACACAACTTAACTGAATGACCTTGTGCATTAATATCACCAGTTCGGCCCATTTTGCATCGAAGTTCGTGCAGTAACGATAGAGTCCGAAACAACCTAAAACATGAGTTTGGGGTCCAATGGGGTGGATCGGCTGCCTTCGTGGCTAAAAATTCCGACGCGACGTCATTGCACGAACTTGTGCATTAATGGCACCTGTTCGGCTCATTTTGCACTAAAGTTCGTGCAGTAACGAAACGTTCTGAAACAACCCAAAACATGAGTTTGGGGTCCGATGGGGTGGATCGGCTGCGTTCGTTGCTAAAAATTCCGACGAAACTTCGTTGCAAGAACTTTTGCAGTAACATCACCGGTTCGGCCCATTTTGCACCGAAGTTCGAGCAGCAACGAACCGGTCTGAAACGACGCAAAACATGGGTCTGGGGTCCAATAGGGTGGATCGGGGGCGTTCGTTGCAAAATATACTGACGCGACGTCGTTGCACGATCTTGTGCATTAATTGCACCAGTTCAGAACGTTTTGCACCGAAGTTTGTGCAGTAACGAAATAGTCCGAAACGACCCAAAACATGAGTTTGGGGTCCAATGGGGTGGATCGGCTACGTTCGTTGCTAAAAATTTCGACGCGACTTAACTGAATGAACTTACGCATGAATATCACCAGTTCGGCCCATTTTGCATCGAAGTTCGTGCAGTAACGAAACAGTCCGAAACGACCAAAAACATAAGTTTGGGGTCCAATGGGGTGGATCGGCTGCGTTCATGGATAAAAATTCCGACGCGACGTCATTGCACGAACTTGTGCATTAATGGAACCAGTTCGGCTTATTTTGCACCAAAGTTCGTGCAGTAACGAAACGGTCGGAAATAACCCAAAACATGAGTTTGGGGTCCGATGGGGTGGATCGGCTGCGTTCGTTGCTAAAAATTCCGACGCAACTTCGTTGCATGAACTTTTGCACTAACATCACCAGTTCGTCCCATTTTGCACCGAAGTTCGTGTAGTAACGAAACGGTCTGAAAGAACCGAAAACATGAGTTTGGGGTCCAATGGGTGGATCGGGTGCGTTCGTTGCGGAAAATTCTGACGCAACTTAACTGAATGAACTTGTGCATTAATATCACCACTTGGGCCCATTTTGCATCGAAGTTCGTGCAGTAATGAAAGAGTCCGAAACAACCCAAAACATGAGTTTGGGGTCCAATGGGGTGGATCGGCTGCCTTCGTGGCTAAAAATTCCGACGCGACGTCATTGCACGAACTTGTGCATTAATGGCACCTGTTCGGCTCATTTAGCACTAAAGTTCGTGCAGTAACGAAACGTTGTGAAACAACCCAAAACATGAGTTTGGGGTCCGATGGGGTGGATCGGCTGCGTTCGTTGCTAAAAATTCCGACGAAACTTCGTTGCATGAACTTTTGCAGTAACATCACCGGTTCGGCCCATTTTGCACCGAAGTTCGAGCAGCAACGAACCGGTCTGAAACGACGCAAAACATGGGTCTGGGGTCCAATAGGGTGGATCGGGGGCGTTCGTTGCAAAAAATACCGACGCGACGTCGTTGCACGATCTTGTGCATTAATTGCACCAGTTCAGAACGTTTTGCACCGAAGTTTGTGCAGTAACGAAACAGTCCGAAACGACCCAAAACATGAGTTTGGGGTCCAATGTGGTGGATCGGCTGCGTTCGTTGCTAAAAAATCCGACGCGACTTAACTGAATGAACTTGTGCATTAATATCACCAGTTCGGTCCATTTTGCATCGAAGTTCGTGCAGTAACGAAAGAGACCGAAACGACCAAAAACATGAGTTTGGGGTCCAATGGGGTGGATCGGCTGCGTTCGTTGCTAAAAATTTCTACGCGACGTCATTGCACGAACTTGTGCATTAATGGCACCTGTTCGGCTCATTTTGCACCAAAGTTCGTGCAGTAACGAAACGGTCTGAAATAACCCAAAACATGAGTTTGGGGTCCGATGGGGTGGATCTGCTGCGTTTGTTGCTAAAAATTCCGAGGCAACTTCGTTGCATGAACTTTTGCACTAACATCACCAGTTCGGCCCATTTTGCACCGAAGTTCGTGCAGTAACGAAACGGTCTGAAACAACCCAAAACATGAGTTTGGGGTCTAATGGGTGGATCGGGTGCGTTCGTTGCGGAAAATTCTGACACAACTTAACTGAATGACCTTGTGCATTAATATCACCAGTTCGGCCCATTTTGCATCGAAGTTCGTGCAGTAACGATAGAGTCCGAAACAACCTAAAACATGAGTTTGGGGTCCAATGGGGTGGATCGGCTGCATTCGTGGCTAAAAATTCCGACGCGACGTCATTGCACGAACTTGTGCATTAATGGCACCTGTTCGGCTCATTTTGCACTAAAGTTCGTGCAGTAACGAAACGTTCTGAAACAACCCAAAACATGAGTTTGGGGTCCGATGGGGTGGATCGGCTGCGTTCGTTGCTAAAAATTCCGACGAAACTTCGTTGCAAGAACTCTTGCAGTAACATCACCGGTTCGGCCCATTTTGCACCGAAGTTCGAGCAGCAACGAACCGGTCTGAAACGACGCAAAACATGGGTCTGGGGTCCAATAGGGTGGATCGGGGGCGTTCAGCAACGAACCGGTCTGAAACGACGCAAAACATGGGTCTGGGGTCCAATAGGGTGGATCGGGGGCGTTCGTTGCAAAATATACTGACGCGACGTCGTTGCACGATCTTGTGCATTAATTGCACCAGTTCAGAACGTTTTGCACCGAAGTTTGTGCAGTAACGAAATAGTCCGAAACGACCCAAAACATGAGTTTGGGGTCCAATGGGGTGGATCGGCTACGTTCGTTGCTAAAAATTTCGACGCGACTTAATTGAATGAACTTACGCATTAATATCACCAGTTCGGCCCATTTTGCATCGAAGTTCGTGCAGTAACGAAAGAGTCCGAAACGACCAAAAACATAAGTTTGGGGTCCAATGGGGTGGATCGGCTGCGTTCATGGATAAAAATTCCGACGCGACGTCATTGCACGAACTTGTGCATTAATGGAACCAGTTCGGCTTATTTTGCACCAAAGTTCGTGCAGTAACGAAACGGTCGGAAATAACCCAAAACATGAGTTTGGGGTCCGATGGGGTGGATCGGCTGCGTTCGTTGCTAAAAATTCCGACGCAACTTTGTTGCATGAACTTTTGCACTAACATCACCAGTTCGTCCCATTTTGCACCGAAGTTCGTGTAGTAACGAAACGGTCTGAAAGAACCGAAAACATGAGTTTGGGGTCCAATGGGTGGATCGGGTGCGTTCGTTGCGGAAAATTCTGACGCAACTTAACTGAATGAACTTGTGCATTAATATCACCACTTGGGCCCATTTTGCATCGAAGTTCGTGCAGTAATGAAAGAGTCCGAAACAACCCAAAACATGAGTTTGGGGTCCAATGGGGTGGATCGGCTGCCTTCGTGGCTAAAAATTCCGACGCGACGTCATTGCACGAACTTGTGCATTAATGGCACCTGTTCGGCTCATTTAGCACTAAAGTTCGTGCAGTAACGAAACGTTGTGAAACAACCCAAAACATGAGTTTGGGGTCCGATGGGGTGGATCGGCTGCGTTCGTTGCTAAAAATTCCGACGAAACTTCGTTGCATGAACTTTTGCAGTAACATCACCGGTTCGGCCCATTTTGCACCGAAGTTCGAGCAGCAACGAACCGGTCTGAAACGACGCAAAACATGGGTCTAGGGTCCAATAGGGTGGATCGGGGGCGTTCGTTGCAAAAAATACCGGCGCGACGTCGTTGCACGATCTTGTGCATTAATTGCACCAGTTCAGAACGTTTTGCACCGAAGTTTGTGCAGTAACGAAACAGTCCGAAACGACCCAAAACATGAGTTTGGGGTCCAATGGGGTGGATCGGCTGCGTTCGTTGCTAAAAATTCCGACGCGACTTAACTGAATGAACTTGTGCATTAATATCACCAGTTCGACCCATTTTGCATCGAAGTTCGTGCAGTAACGAAAGAGTCCGAAACGACCAAATACATGAGTTTGGGGTCCAATGGGGTGGATCGGCTGCGTTCGTGGCTAAAAATTCCGACGCGACGTCATTGCACGAACTTGTGCATTAATGGCACCAGTTCGGCTTATTTTGCACCAAAGTTCGTGCAGTAACGAAACTGTCTGAAATAACCCAAAACATGAGTTTGGGGTCCGATGGGGTGGATCGGCTGCGTTCGTTGCTAAAAATTCCGACGCGACTTCGTTGCACGAACTTTTGCATTAATGCCACCAGTTCGGCTCATTTTGCACCAAAGTTCGTGCAGTAACGAAACGGTCTGAAACAACCGAAAACATGAGTTTGGGGTCCAATGGGTGGATCGGGTGCGTTCGTTGCGGAAAATTCTGACGCAACTTAACTGAATGAACTTGTGCATTAATATCACCAGTTCGGCCCATTTTGCATCGAAGTTCGTGCAGTAACGAAACAGTCCGAAACAACCCAAAACATGAGTTTGGGGTCCAATGGGGTGGATCGGCTGCGTTCGTTGCTAAAAATTCCTACGCGACGTCATTGCACGAACTTGTGCATTAATGGCACCTGTTCGGTTCATTTTGTACCAAAGTTCATGCAGTAACGAAACGGTCTGAAATAACCCAAAACATGAGTTTGGGGTCCGATGGGGTGGATCGGCTGCGTTCGTTGCTAAAAATTCCGACGCAACTTTGCATGAACTTTTGCACTAACATCACCAGTTCGGACCATTTTGCACCGAAGTTCGTGCAGTAACGAAACGGTCTGAAAGAACCCAAAACATGAGTTTGGGGTCCAATGGGTGGATCGGGTGCATTCGTTGCGGAAAATTCTGACGCAACTTAACTGAATGAACTTGTGCATTAATATCAGCAGTTCGGCCCATTTTGCATCGAAGTTCGTGCAGTAACGAAAGAGTCCGAAACAACCCAAAACATGAGTTTGGGGTCCAATGGGGTGGATCGACTGCGTTCGTGGCCAAAAATTCCGACGCGACGTCATTGCACGAACTTGTGCATTAATGGCACCTGTTCGGCTCATTTTGCACTAAAGTTCGTGCAGTAACGAAACGTTCTGAAACAACCCAAATCATGAGTTTGGGGTCCGATGGGGTGGATCGGCTGCGTTCGTTGCTAAAAATTCCGACGAAACTTCGTTGCATGAACTTTTGCAGTAACATCACCGGTTCGGCCCATTTTGCACCGAAGTTCGAGCAGCAACGAACCGGTCTGAAACGACGCAAAACATGGGTCTGGGGTCCAATAGGGTGGATCGGGGGCGTTCGTTGCAAAAAATACCGACGCGACGTCGTTGCACGATCTTGTGCATTAATTGCACCAGTTCAGAACATTTTGCACCGAAGTTTGTGCAGTAACGAAACAGTCCGAAACGACCCAAAACATGAGTTTGGGGTCCAATGTGGTGGATCGGCTGCGTTCGTTGCTAAAAAATCCGACGCGACTTAACTGAATGAACTTGTGCATTAATATCACCAGTTCGGTCCATTTTGCATCGAAGTTCGTGCAGTAACGAAAGAGACCGAAACGACCAAAAACATGAGTTTGGGGTCCAATGGGGTGGATCGGCTGCGTTCGTTGCTAAAAATTTCTACGAGACGTCATTGCACGAACTTGTGCATTAATGGCACCTGTTCGGCTCATTTTGCACCAAAGTTCGTGCAGTAACGAAACGGTCTGAAATAACCCAAAACATGAGTTTGGGGTCCGATAGGGTGGATCTGCTGCGTTTGTTGCTAAAAATTCCGACGCAACTTCGTTGCATGAACTTTTGCACTAACATCACCAGTTCGGCCCATTTTGCACCGAAGTTCGTGCAGTAACGAAACGGTCTGAAACAACCCAAAACATGAGTTTGGGGTCTAATGGGTGGATCGGGTGCGTTCGTTGCGGAAAATTCTGACACAACTTAACTGAATGACCTTGTGCATTAATATCACCAGTTCGGCCCATTTTGCATCGAAGTTCGTGCAGTAACGATAGAGTCCGAAACAACCTAAAACATGAGTTTGGGGTCCAATGGGGTGGATCGGCTGCCTTCGTGGCTAAAAATTCCGACGCGACGTCATTGCACGAACTTGTGCATTAATGGCACCTGTTCGGCTCATTTTGCACTAAAGTTCGTGCAGTAACGAAACGTTCTGAAACAACCCAAAACATGAGTTTGGGGTCCGATGGGGTGGATCGGCTGCGTTCGTTGCTAAAAATTCCGACGAAACTTCGTTGCAAGAACTTTTGCAGTAACATCACCGGTTCGGCCCATTTTGCACCGAAGTTCGAGCAGCAACGAACCGGTCTGAAACGACGCAAAACATGGGTCTGGGGTCCAATAGGGTGGATCGGGGGCGTTCGTTGCAAAATATACGGACGCGACGTCGTTGCACGATCTTGTGCATTAATTGCACCAGTTCAGAACGTTTTGCACCGAAGTTTGTGCAGTAACGAAATAGTCCGAAACGACCCAAAACATGAGTTTGGGGTCCAATGGGGTGGATCGGCTACGTTCGTTGCTAAAAATTTCGACGCGACTTAACTGAATGAACTTACGCATTAATATCACCAGTTCGGTCCATTTTGCATCGAAGTTCGTGCAGTAACGAAAGAGACCGAAACGACCAAAAACATGAGTTTGGGGTCCAATGGGGTGGATCGGCTGCGTTCGTTGCTAAAAATTTCTACGCGACGTCATTGCACGAACTTGTGCATTAATGGCACCTGTTCGGCTCATTTTGCACCAAAGTTCGTGCAGTAACGAAACGGTCTGAAATAACCCAAAACATGAGTTTGGGGTCCGATAGGGTGGATCTGCTGCGTTTGTTGCTAAAAATTCCGACGCAACTTCGTTGCATGAACTTTTGCACTAACATCACCAGTTCGGCCCATTTTGCACCGAAGTTCGTGCAGTAACGAAACGGTCTGAAACAACCCAAAACATGAGTTTGGGGTCTAATGGGTGGATCGGGTGCGTTCGTTGCGGAAAATTCTGACACAACTTAACTGAATGACCTTGTGCATTAATATCACCAGTTCGGCCCATTTTGCATCGAAGTTCGTGCAGTAACGATAGAGTCCGAAACAACCTAAAACATGAGTTTGGGGTCCAATGGGGTGGATCGGCTGCCTTCGTGGCTAAAAATTCCGACGCGACGTCATTGCACGAACTTGTGCATTAATGGCACCTGTTCGGCTCATTTTGCACTAAAGTTCGTGCAGTAACGAAACGTTCTGAAACAACCCAAAACATGAGTTTGGGGTCCGATGGGGTGGATCGGCTGCGTTCGTTGCTAAAAATTCCGACGAAACTTCGTTGCAAGAACTTTTGCAGTAACATCACCGGTTCGGCCCATTTTGCACCGAAGTTCGAGCAGCAACGAACCGGTCTGAAACGACGCAAAACATGGGTCTGGGGTCCAATAGGGTGGATCGGGGGCGTTCGTTGCAAAATATACTGACGCGACGTCGTTGCACGATCTTGTGCATTAATTGCACCAGTTCAGAACGTTTTGCACCGAAGTTTGTGCAGTAACGAAATAGTCCGAAACGACCCAAAACATGAGTTTGGGGTCCAATGGGGTGGATCGGCTACGTTCGTTGCTAAAAATTTCGACGCGACTTAACTGAATGAACTTACGCATGAATATCACCAGTTCGGCCCATTTTGCATCGAAGTTCGTGCAGTAACGAAAGAGTCCGAAACGACCAAAAACATAAGTTTGGGGTCCAATGGGGTGGATCGGCTGCGTTCATGGATAAAAATTCCGACGCGACGTCATTGCACGAACTTGTGCATTAATGGAACCAGTTCGGCTTATTTTGCACCAAAGTTCGTGCAGTAACGAAACGGTCGGAAATAACCCAAAACATGAGTTTGGGGTCCGATGGGGTGGATCGGCTGCGTTCGTTGCTAAAAATTCCGACGCAACTTCGTTGCATGAACTTTTGCACTAACATCACCAGTTCGTCCCATTTTGCACCGAAGTTCGTGTAGTAACGAAACGGTCTGAAAGAACCGAAAACATGAGTTTGGGGTCCAATGGGTGGATCGGGTGCGTTCGTTGCGGAAAATTCTGACGCAACTTAACTGAATGAACTTGTGCATTAATATCACCACTTGGGCCCATTTTGCATCGAAGTTCGTGCAGTAATGAAAGAGTCCGAAACAACCCAAAACATGAGTTTGGGGTCCAATGGGGTGGATCGGCTGCCTTCGTGGCTAAAAATTCCGACGCGACGTCATTGCACGAACTTGTGCATTAATGGCACCTGTTCGGCTCATTTAGCACTAAAGTTCGTGCAGTAACGAAACGTTGTGAAACAACCCAAAACATGAGTTTGGGGTCCGATGGGGTGGATCGGCTGCGTTCGTTGCTAAAAATTCCGACGAAACTTCGTTGCATGAACTTTTGCAGTAACATCACCGGTTCGGCCCATTTTGCACCGAAGTTCGAGCAGCAACGAACCGGTCTGAAACGACGCAAAACATGGGTCTAGGGTCCAATAGGGTGGATCGGGCGCGTTCGTTGCAAAAAATACCGGCGCGACGTCGTTGCACGATCTTGTGCATTAATTGCACCAGTTCAGAACGTTTTGCACCGAAGTTTGTGCAGTAACGAAACAGTCCGAAACGACCCAAAACATGAGTTTGGGGTCCAATGGGGTGGATCGGCTGCGTTCGTTGCTAAAAATTCCGACGCGACTTAACTGAATGAACTTGTGCATTAATATCACCAGTTCGACCCATTTTGCATCGAAGTTCGTGCAGTAACGAAAGAGTCCGAAACGACCAAATACATGAGTTTGGGGTCCAATGGGGTGGATCGGCTGCGTTCATGGCTAAAAATTCCGACGCGACGTCATTGCACGAACTTGTGCATTAATGGAACCAGTTCGGCTTATTTTGCACCAAAGTTTCTGCAGTAACGAAACGGTCTGAAATAACCCAAAACATGTGTTTGGGGTCCGATGGGGTGCATCGGCTGCGTTCGTTGCTAAAAATTCCGACGCAACTTCGTTGCATGAACTTTTGCACTAACATCACCAGTTCGGCCCATTTTGCACCGAAGTTCGTGCAGTAACGAAACGGTCTGAAAGAACCCAAAACATGAGTTTGGGGTCCAATGGGTGGATCGGGTGTGTTCGTTGCGGAAAATTCTGACGCAACTTAACTGAATGAACTTGTGCATTAATATCACCAGTTCGGCCCATTTTGCATCGAAGTTCGTGCAGTAACGAAAGAGTCCGAAACAACCCAAAACATGAGTTTGGGGTCCAATGGGGTGGATCGGCTGCGTTCGTTGCTAAAAATTCCTACGCGACGTCATTGCACGAACTTGTGCATTAATGGCACTTGTTCGGTTCATTTTGTACCAAAGTTCGTGCAGTAACGAAACGGTCTGAAATAACCCAAAACATGAGTTTGGGGTCCGATGGGGTGGATCGGCTGCGTTCGTTGCTAAAAATTCCGACGCAACTTCGTTGCATGAACTTTTGCACTAACATCACCAGTTCGGCCCATTTTGCACCGAAGTTCGTGCAGTAACGAAACGGTCTGAAAGAACCCAAAACATGAGTTTGGGGTCCAATGGGTGGATCGGGTGCATTCGTTGCGGAAAATTCTGACGCAACTTAACTGAATGAACTTGTGCATTAATATCAGCAGTTCGGCCCATTTTGCATCGAAGTTCGTGCAGTAACGAAAGAGTCCGAAACAACCCAAAACATGAGTTTGGGGTCCAATGGGGTGGATCGACTGCGTTCGTGGCTAAAAATTCCGACGCGACGTCATTGCACGAACTTGTGCATTAATGGCACCTGTTCGGCTCATTTTGCACTAAAGTTCGTGCAGTAACGAAACGTTCTGAAACAACCCAAATCATGAGTTTGGGGTCCGATGGGGTGGATCGGCTGCGTTCGTTGCTAAAAATTCCGACGAAACTTCGTTGCATGAACTTTTGCAGTAACATCACCGGTTCGGCCCATTTTGCACCGAAGTTCGAGCAGCAACGAACCGGTCTGAAACGACGCAAAACATGGGTCTGGGGTCCAATAGGGTGGATCGGGGGCGTTCGTTGCAAAAAATACCGACGCGACGTCGTTGCACGATCTTGTGCATTAATTGCACCAGTTCAGAACGTTTTGCACCGAAGTTTGTGCAGTAACGAAACAGTCCGAAACGACCCAAAACATGAGTTTGGGGTCCAATGTGGTGGATCGGCTGCGTTCGTTGCTAAAAAATCCGACGCGACTTAACTGAATGAACTTGTGCATTAATATCACCAGTTCGGTCCATTTTGCATCGAAGTTCGTGCAGTAACGAAAGAGACCGAAACGACCAAAAACATGAGTTTGGGGTCCAATGGGGTGGATCGGCTGCGTTCGTTGCTAAAAATTCCTACGCGACGTCATTGCACGAACTTGTGCATTAATGGCACCTGTTCGGCTCATTTTGCACAAAAGTTCGTGCAGTAACGAAACGGTCTGAAATAACCCAAAACATGAGTTTGGGGTCCGATGGGGTGGATCTGCTGCGTTTGTTGCTAAAAATTCCGACGCAACTTCGTTGCATGAACTTTTGCACTAACATCACCAGTTCGGCCCATTTTGCACCGAAGTTCGTGCAGTAACGAAACGGTCTGAAACAACCCAAAACATGAGTTTGGGGTCTAATGGGTGGATCGGGTGCGTTCGTTGCGGAACATTCTGACACAACTTAACTGAATGACCTTGTGCATTAATATCACCAGTTCGGCCCATTTTGCATCGAAGTTCGTGCAGTAACGATAGAGTCCGAAACAACCCAAAACATGAGTTTGGGTTCCAATGGGGTGGATCGGCTGCATTCGTGGCTAAAAATTCCGACGCGACGTCATTGCACGAACTTGTGCATTAATGGCACCTGTTCGGCTCATTTTGCACTAAAGTTCGTGCAGTAACGAAACGTTCTGAAACAACCCAAAACATGAGTTTGGGGTCCGATGGGGTGGATCGGCTGCGTTCGTTGCTAAAAATTCCGACGAAACTTCGTTGCAAGAACTTTTGCAGTAACATCACCAGTTCGACCCATTTTGCACCGAAGTTCGAGCAGCAACGAACCGGTCTAAAACGACGCAAAACATGGGTCTGGGGTCCAATAGGGTGGATCAGGGGCGTTCGTTGCAAAATATACTGACGCGACGTCGTTGCACGATCTTGTGCATTAATTGCACCAGTTCAGAACGTTTTGCACCGAAGTTTGTGCAGTAACGAAACAGTCCGAAACGACCCAAAACATGAGTTTGGGGTCCAATGGAGTGGATCGGCTACGTTCGTTGCTAAAAATTCCGACGCGACTTAACTGAATGAACTTACGCATTAATATCACCAGTTCGGTCCATTTTGCATCGAAGTTCGTGCAGTAACGAAAGAGTCCGAAACGACCAAAAACATGAATTTGGGGTCCAATGGGGTGGATCGGCTGCGTTCATGGATAAAAATTCCGACGCGACGTCATTGCACAAACTTGTGCATTAATGGAACCAGTTCGGCTTATTTTGCACCAAAGTTCGTGCAGTAACGAAACGGTCGGAAATAACCCAAAACATGAGTTTGGGGTCCGATGGGGTGGATCGGCTGCGTTCGTTGCTAAAAATTCCGACGCAACTTCGTTGCATGAACTTTTGCACTAACATCACCAGTTCGTCCCATTTTGCACCGAAGTTCGTGTAGTAACGAAACGGTCTGAAAGAACCGAAAACATGAGTTTGGGGTCCAATGGGTGGATCGGGTGCGTTCGTTGCGGAAAATTCTGACGCAACTTAACTGAATGAACTTGTGCATTAATATCACCACTTCGGCTCATTTTGCATCGAAGTTCGTGCAGTAATGAAAGAGTCCGAAACAACCCAAAACATGAGTTTGGGGTCCAATGGGGTGGATCGGCTGCCTTCGTGGCTAAAAATTCCGACGCGACGTCATTGCACGAACTTGTGCATTAATGGCACCTGTTCGGCTCATTTAGCACTAAAGTTCGTGCAGTAACGAAACGTTGTGAAACAACCCAAAACATGAGTTTGGGGTCCGATGGGGTGGATCGGCTGCGTTCGTTGCTAAAAATTCCGACGAAACTTCGTTGCATGAACTTTTGCAGTAACATCACCGGTTCGGCCCATTTTGCACCGAAGTTCGAGCAGCAACGAACCGGTCTGAAACGACGCAAAACATGGGTCTAGGGTCCAATAGGGTGGATCGGGGGCGTTCGTTGCAAAAAATACCGGCGCGACGTCGTTGCACGATCTTGTGCATTAATTGCACCAGTTCAGAACGTTTTGCACCGAAGTTTGTGCAGTAACGAAACAGTCCGAAACGACCCAAAACATGAGTTTGGGGTCCAATGGGGTGGATCGGCTGCGTTCGTTGCTAAAAATTCCGACGCGACTTAACTGAATGAACTTGTGCATTAATATCACCAGTTCGACCCATTTTGCATCGAAGTTCGTGCAGTAACGAAAGAGTCCGAAACGACCAAATACATGAGTTTGGGGTCCAATGGGGTGGATCGGCTGCGTTCATGGCTAAAAATTCCGACGCGACGTCATTGCACGAACTTGTGCATTAATGGAACCAGTTCGGCTTATTTTGCACCAAAGTTCGTGCAGTAACGAAACGGTCTGAAATAACCCAAAACATGAGTTTGGGGTCCGATGGGGTGCATCGGCTGCGTTCGTTGCTAAAAATTCCGACGCAACTTCGTTGCATGAACTTTTGCACTAACATCACCAGTTCGGCCCATTTGGCACCGAAGTTCGTGCAGTAACGAAACGGTCTGAAAGAACCCAAAACATGAGTTTGGGGTCCAATGAGTGGATCGGGTGTGTTCGTTGCGGAAAATTCTGACGCAACTTAACTGAATGAACTTGTGCATTAATATCACCAGTTCGGCCCATTTTGCATCGAAGTTCGTGCAGTAACGAAAGAGTCCGAAACAACCCAAAACATGAGTTTGGGGTCCAATGGGGTGGATCGGCTGCGTTCGTTGCTAAAAATTCCTACGCGACGTCATTGCACGAACTTGTGCATTAATGGCACTTGTTCGGTTCATTTTGTACCAAAGTTCGTGCAGTAACGAAACGGTCTGAAATAACCCAAAACATGAGTTTGGGGTCCGATGGGGTGGATCGGCTGCGTTCGTTGCTAAAAATTCCGACGCAACTTCGTTGCATGAACTTTTGCACTAACATCACCAGTTCGGCCCATTTTGCACCGAAGTTCGTGCAGTAACGAAACGGTCTGAAAGAACCCAAAACATGAGTTTGGGGTCCAATGGGTGGATCGGGTGCATTCGTTGCGGAAAATTCTGACGCAACTTAACTGAATGAACTTGTGCATTAATATCAGCAGTTCGGCCCATTTTGCATCGAAGTTCGTGCAGTAACGAAAGAGTCCGAAACAACCGAAAACATGAGTTTGGGGTCCAATGGGGTGGATCGACTGCGTTCGTGGCTAAAAATTCCGACGCGACGTCATTGCACGAACTTGTGCATTAATGGCACCTGTTCGGCTCATTTTGCACTAAAGTTCGTGCAGTAACGAAACGTTCTGAAACAACCCAAATCATGAGTTTGGGGTCCGATGGGGTGGATCGGCTGCGTTCGTTGCTAAAAATTCCGACGAAACTTCGTTGCATGAACTTTTGCAGTAACATCACCGGTTCGGCCCATTTTGCACCGAAGTTCGAGCAGCAACGAACCGGTCTGAAACGACGCAAAACATGGGTCTGGGGTCCAATAGGGTGGATCGGGGGCGATCGTTGCAAAAAATACCGACGCGACGTCGTTGCACGATCTTGTGCATTAATTGCACCAGTTCAGAACGTTTTGCACCGAAGTTTGTGCAGTAACGAAACAGTCCGAAACGACCCAAAACATGAGTTTGGGGTCCAATGGGGTGGATCGGCTGCGTTCGTTGCTAAAAATTCCGACGCGACTTAACTGAATGAACTTGTGCATTAATATCACCAGTTCGACCCATTTTGCATCGAAGTTCGTGCAGTAACGAAAGAGTCCGAAACAACCCGAAACATGAGTTTGGGGTCCAATGGGGTGGATCGGCTGCGTTCGTGGCTAAAAATTCCGACGCGACGTCATTGCACGAACTTGTGCATTAATGGCACCTGTTCGGCTCATTTTGCACTAAAGTTCGTGCAGTAACGAAACGTTCTGAAACAACCCAAATCATGAGTTTGGGGTCCGATGGGGTGGATCGGCTGCGTTCGTTGCTAAAAATTCCGACGAAACTTCGTTGCATGAACTTTTGCAGTAACATCACCGGTTCGGCCCATTTTGCACCGAAGTTCGTGCAGTAACGAAACGGTCTGAAACAACCCAAAACATGAGTTTGGGGTCTAATGGGTGGATCGGGTGCGTTCGTTGCGGAACATTCTGACACAACTTAACTGAATGACCTTGTGCATTAATATCACCAGTTCGGCCCATTTTGCATCGAAGTTCGTGCAGTAACGATAGAGTCCGAAACAACCCAAAACATGAGTTTGGGGTCCAATGGGGTGGATCGGCTGCATTCGTGGCTAAAAATTCCGACGCGACGTCAGTGCACGAACTTGTGCATTAATGGCACCTGTTCGGCTCATTTTGCACTAAAGTTCGTGCAGTAACGAAACGTTCTGAAACAACCCAAAACATGAGTTTGGGGTCCGATGGGGTGGATCGGCTGCGTTCGTTGCTAAAAATTCCGACGAAACTTCATTGCAAGAACTTTTGCAGTAACATCACCAGTTCGACCCATTTTGCACCGAAGTTCGAGCAGCAACGAACCGGTCTAAAACGACGCAAAACATGGGTCTGGGGTCCAATAGGGTGGATCGGGGGCGTTCGTTGCAAAATATACTGACGCGACGTCGTTGCACGATCTTGTGCATTAATTGCACCAGTTCAGAACGTTTTGCACCGAAGTTTGTGCAGTAACGAAACAGTCCGAAATGACCCAAAACATGAGTTTGGGGTCCAATGGGGTGGATCGGCTACGTTCGTTGCTAAAAATTCCGACGCGACTTAACTGAATGAACTTACGCATTAATATCACCAGTTCGGCCCATTTTGCATCGAAGTTCGTGCAGTAACGAAAGAGTCCGAAACGACCAAAAACATGAGTTTGGGGTCCAATGGGGTGGATCGGCTGCGTTCATGGATAAAAATTCCGACGCGACGTCATTGCACGAACTTGTGCATTAATGGAACCAGTTCGGCTTATTTTGCACCAAAGTTCGTGCAGTAACGAAACGGTCGGAAATAACCCAAAACATGAGTTTGGGGTCCGATGGGGTGGATCGGCTGCGTTCGTTGCTAAAAATTCCGACGCAACTTCGTTGCATGAACTTTTGCACTAACATCACCAGTTCGTCCCATTTTGCACCGAAGTTCGTGTAGTAACGAAACGGTCTGAAAGAACCGAAAACATGAGTTTGGGGTCCAATGGGTGGATCGGGTGCGTTCGTTGCGGAAAATTCTGACGCAACTTAACTGAATGAACTTGTGCATTAATATCACCACTTCGGCCCATTTTGCATCGAAGTTCGTGCAGTAATGAAAGAGTCCGAAACAACCCAAAACATGAGTTTGGGGTCCAATGGGGTGGATCGGCTGCCTTCGTGGCTAAAAATTCCGACGCGACGTCATTGCACGAACTTGTGCATTAATGGCACCTGTTCGGCTCATTTAGCACTAAAGTTCGTGCAGTAACGAAACGTTGTGAAACAACCCAAAACATGAGTTTGGGGTCCGATGGGGTGGATCGGCTGCGTTCGTTGCTAAAAATTCCGACGAAACTTCGTTGCATGAACTTTTGCAGTAACATCACCGGTTCGGCCCATTTTGCACCGAAGTTCGAGCAGCAACGAACCGGTCTGAAACGACGCAAAACATGGGTCTAGGTTCCAATAGGGTGGATCGGGGGCGTTCATTGCAAAAAATACCGGCGCGACGTCGTTGCACGATCTTGTGCACTAATTGCACCAGTTCAGAACGTTTTGCACCGAAGTTTGTGCAGTAACGAAACAGTCCGAAACGACCCAAAACATGAGTTTGGGGTCCAATGGGGTGGATCGGCTGCGTTCGTTGCTAAAAATTCCGACGCGACTTAACTGAATGAACTTGTGCATTGATATCACCAGTTCGACCCATTTTGCATCGAAGTTCGTGCAGTAACGAAAGAGTCCGAAACAACCCAAAACATGAGTTTGGGGTCCAATGGGGTGGATCGGCTGCGTTCGTGGCTAAAAATTCCGACGCGACGTCATTGCACGAACTTGTGCATTAATGGCACCTGTTCGGCTCATTTTGCACTAAAGTTCGTGCAGTAACGAAACGTTCTGAAACAACCCAAATCATGAGTTTGGGGTCCGATGGGGTGGATCGGCTGCGTTCGTTGCTAAAAATTCCGACGAAACTTCGTTGCATGAACTTTTGCAGTAACATCACCGGTTCGGCCCATTTTGCACCGAAGTTCGAGCAGCAACGAACCGGTCTGAAACGACGCAAAACATGGGTCTGGGGTCCAATAGGGTGGATCGGGGGCGTTCGTCGCAAAATATACTGACGCGACGTCGTTGCACGATCTTGTGCATTAATTGCACCAGTTCAGAACGTTTTGCACCGAAGTTTGTGTAGTAACGAAACAGTCCGAAACGACCCAAAACATGAGTTTGGGGTCCAATAGGGTGGATCGGCTACGTTCGTTGCTAAAAATTCCGATGCGACTTAACTGAATGAACTTGCGCATTAATATCACCAGTTCGGCCCATTTTGCATTGAAGTTCGTGCAGTAACGAAAGAGTCCGAAACGACCAAAAACATGAGTTTGGGGTCCAATGGGGTGGATCGGCTGCGTTCATGGCTAAAAATTGCGACGCGACGTCATTGCACGAACTTGTGCATTAATGGAACCAGTTCGGCTTATTTTGCACCAAAGTTCGTGCAGTAACGAAACGGTCGGAAATAACCCAAAACATGAGTTTGGGGTCCGATGGGGTGGATCGGCTGCGTTCGTTGCTAAAAAATCCGACGCAACTTCGTTGCATGAACTTTTGCACTAACATCACCAGTTCGTCCCATTTTGCACCGAAGTTCGTGTAGTATCGAAACGGTCTGAAAGAACCCAAAACATGAGTTTGGGGTCCAATGGGTGGATCGGGTGCGTTCGTTGCGGAAAATTCTGACGCAACTTAACTGAATGAACTTGTGCATTAATATCACCACTTCGGCCCATTTTGCATCGAAGTTCGTGCAGTAACGAAAGAGTCCGAAACAACCCAAAACATGAGTTTGGGGTCCAATGGGGTGGATCGGCTGCCTTCGTGGCTAAAAATTCCGACGCGACGTCATTGCACGAACTTGTGCATTAATGGCACCTGTTCGGCTCATTTTGCACTAAAGTTCGTGCAGTAACGAAACGTTGTGAAACAACCCAAAACATGAGTTTGGGGTCCGATGGGGTGGATCGGCTGCGTTCGTTGCTAAAAATTCCGACGAAACTTCGTTGCATGAACTTTTGCAGTAACATCACCGGTTCGGCCCATTTTGCACCGAAGTTCGAGCAGCAACGAACCGGTCTGAAACGACGCAAAACATGGGTCTAGGGTCCAATAGGGTGGATCGGGGGCGTTCGTTGCAAAAAATACCGGCGCGACGTCGTTGCACGATCTTGTGCATTAATTGCACCAGTTCAGAACGTTTTGCACCGAAGTTTGTGCAGTAACGAAACAGTCCGAAACGACCCAAAACATGAGTTTGGGGTCCAATGGGGTGGATCGGCTGCGTTCGTTGCTAAAAATTCCGACGCGACTTAACTGAATGAACTTGTGCATTAATATCACCAGTTCGACCCATTTTGCATCGAAGTTCGTGCAGTAACGAAAGAGTCCGAAACGACCAAATACATGAGTTTGGGGTCCAATGGGGTGGATCGGCTGCGTTCGTGGCTAAAAATTCCGACGCGACGTCATTGCACGAACTTGTGCATTAATGGCACCAGTTCGGCTTATTTTGCACCAAAGTTCGTGCAGTAACGAAACTGTCTGAAATAACCCAAAACATGAGTTTGGGGTCCGATGGGGTGGATCGGCTGCGTTCGTTGCTAAAAATTCCGACGCAACTTCGTTGCATGAACTTTTGCACTAACATCACCAGTTCGGCCCATTTTGCACCGAAGTTCGTGCAGTAACGAAACGGTCTGAAACAACCCAAAACATGAGTTTGGGGTCCAATGGGTGGATCGGGTGCGTTCGTTGCGGAAAATTCTGACGCAACTTAACTGAATGAACTTGTGCATTAATATCACCAGTTCGGCCCATTTTGCATCGAAGTTCGTGCAGTAACGAAAGAGTCCGAAACAACCCAAAACATGAGTTTGGGGTCCAATGGGGTGGATCGGCTGCGTTCGTTGCTAAAAATTCCTACGCGACGTCATTGCACGAACTTGTGCATTAATGGCACCTTTTCGGCTCATTTTGCACCAATGTTCGTGCAGTAACGAAACGGTCTGAAATAACCCAAAACATGAGTTTGGGGTCCGATGGGGTGGATCGGCTGCGTTCGTTGCTAAAAATTCCGACGCAACTTCGTTGCATGAACTTTTGCACTAACATCACCAGTTCGGACCATTTTGCACCGAAGTTCGTGCAGTAACGAAACGGTCTGAAAGAACCCAAAACATGAGTTTGGGGTCCAATGGGTGGATCGGGTGCGTTCGTTGCAGAAAATTCTGACGCAACTTAACTGAATGAACTTGTGCATTAATATCACCAGTTCGGCCCATTTTGCATCGAAGTTCGTGCAGTAACGAAAGAGTCCGAAACAACCCAAAACATGAGTTTGGGGTCCAATGGGGTGGATCGGCTGCGTTCGTGGCTAAAAATTCCGACGCGACGTCATTGCACGAACTTGTGCATTAATGGCACCTGTTCGGCTCATTTTTCACTAAAGTTCATGCAGTAACGAAACGTTCTGAAACAACCCAAAACATGAGTTTGGGGTCCGATGGGGTGGATTGGCTGCGTTCGTTGCTAAAAATTCCGACGAAACTTTGTTGCAAGAACTTTTGCAGTAACAGCACCAGTTCGACCCATTTTGCACCGAAGTTCGAGCAGCAACGAACCGGTCTGAAACGACGCAAAACATGGGTCTGGGGTCCAATAGGGTGGATCGGGGGCGTTCGTTGCAAAATATACTAACGCGACGTCGTTGCACGATCTTGTGCATTAATTGCACCAGTTCACAACATTTTGCACCAAAGTTTGTGCAGTAACGAAACAGTCTGAAACGACCCAAAACATGAGTTTGGGGTCCAATGGGGTGGATCGGCTACGTTCGTTGCTAAAAATTCCGACGCGACTTAACTGTATGAACTTGCGCATTAATATCACCAGTTCGGCCCATTTTGCATCGAAGTTCGTGCAGTAACGAAAGAGTCCGAAATGACCAAAAACATGAGTTTGGGGTCCAATGGGGTGGATCGGCTGCGTTCATGGCTAAAAATTCCGAGGCGACGTCATTGCACGAACTTGTGCATTAATGGAACCAGTTCGACTTATTTTGCACCAAAGTTCGTGCAGTAACGAAACGGTCGGAAATAACCCAAAACATGAGTTTGGGGTCCGATGGGGTGGATCGGCTGCGTTCGTTGCTAAAAATTCCGACGCAACTTCGTTGCATGAACTTTTGCACTAACATCACCAGTTCGTCCCATTTTGCACCGAAGTTCGTGTAGTAACGAAACGGTGTGAAAGAACCCAAAACATGAGTTTGGGGTCCAATGGGTGGATCGGGTGCGTTCGTTACGGAAAATTCTGACGCAACTTAACTGAATGAACTTGTGCATTAATATCACCACTTCGGCCCATTTTGCATCGAAGTTCGTGCAGTAACGAAAGAGTCCGAAACAACCCAAAACATGAGTTTGGGGTCCAATGGGGTGGATCGGCTGCCTTCGTGGCTAAAAATTCCGACGCGACGTCATTGCACGAACTTGTGCATTAATGGCACCTGTTCGGCTCATTTTGCACTAAAGTTCGTGCAGTAACGAAACGTTGTGAAACAACCCAAAACATGAGTTTGGGGTCCGATGGGGTGGATCGGCTGCGTTCGTTGCTAAAATTCCGATGAAACTTCGTTGCATGAACTTTTGCAGTAACATCACCGGTTCGGCCCATTTTGCACCGAAGTTCGAGCAGCAACGAACCGGTCTGAAACGACGCAAAACATGGGTCTGGGGTCCAATAGGGTGGATCGGGGGCGTTCGTTGCAAAAAATACCGACGCGACGTCGTTGCACGATCTTGTGCATTAATTGCACCAGTTCAGAACGTTTTGCACCGAAGTTTGTGCAGTAACGAAACAGTCCGAAACGACCCAAAACATGAGTTTGGGGTCCAATGGGGTGGATCGGCTGCGTTCGTTGCTAAAAATTCCGATGCGACTTAACTGAATGAACTTGTGCATTAATATCACCAGTTCGACCCATTTTGCATCGAAGTTCGTGCAGTAACGAAAGAGTCCGAGACGACCAAATACATGAGTTTGGGGTCCAATGGGGTGGATCGGCTGCGTTCGTGGCTAAAAATTCCGACGCGACGTCATTGCACGAACTTGTGCATTAATGGCACCAGTTCGGCTTATTTTGCACCAAAGTTCGTGCAGTAACGAAACTGTCTAAAATAACCCAAAACATGAGTTTGGGGTCCGATGGGGTGGATCGGCTGCGTTCGTTGCTAAAAATTCCGACGCAACTTCGTTGCATGAACTTTTGCACTAACATCACCAGTTCGGCCCATTTTGCACCGAAGTTCGTGCAGTAACGAAACGGTCTGAAACAACCCAAAACATGAGTTTGGGGTCCAATGGGTGGATCGGGTGCGTTCGTTGCGGAAAATTCTGACGCAACTTAACTGAATGAACTTGTGCATTAATATCACCAGTTCGGCCCATTTTGCATCGAAGTTCGTGCAGTAACGAAAGAATCCGAAACAACCCAAAACATGAGTTTGGGGTCTAATGGGGTGGATCGGCTGCGTTCGTTGCTAAAAATTCCTACGCGACGTCATTGCACGAACTTGTGCATTAATGGCACCTTTTCGGCTCATTTTGCACCAAAGTTCGTGCAGTAACGAAACGGTCTGAAATAACCCAACACATGAGTTTGGGGTCCGATGGGGTGGATCGGCTGCGTTCGTTGCTAAAAATTCCGACGCAACTTCGTTGCATGAACTTTTGCACTAACATCACCAGTTCGGCCCATTTTGCACCGAAGTTCGTGCAGTAATGAAACGGTTTGAAACAACCCAAAACATGAGTTTGGGGTCTAATGGGTGGATCGGGTGCGTTCGTTGCGGAAAATTCTGACGCAACTTAACTGAATGAACTTGTGCATTAATATCACCAGTTCGGCCCATTTTGCATCGAAGTTCGTGCAGTAACGAAAGAGTCCGAAGCAACCCAAAACATGAGTTTGGGGTCCAATGGGGTGGATGATGTGGACATCACCAGAATGGATACACCCACATGTAATAAACACACATGGAAGGTATGGAGGACCAAAGAAGTTGATTGGGGACCAAGCCTAAGTCTTCCCAATGTTCTCCATCAGGCCACCACGTCACTTTTGGTGCAAGGAAAGAAAGAGTCCATGTCCAACACGTTTTGGAGGCTGGATTCGGACTGCAGAACAGCACCAACTTGTGACGGACACCACGGTCGCATACGGACTCGGATAGGGACGTTCAAGTACTTCGTGGAAAGCTTATGAAGTCTAGATTCATATGGATCCGGACTCAAGTCCATATCTCTCCTGATTCGTCCGCAATGACCAAAATACTACCGACTGGTTTTCTGTCTAAAGGTGCTGCGACATCTTAATTTGGCCCGATGGGCTTTGTATCAAGTCGGGTCCATTAGGGACGCGTCCTAGGGTTGGAGTGCGACTCAAACACCCTCTTGGTCGTCCTCCTAGGTATTAATAAGGGTTAGAGCCGCCATGAACAGATTGGGGGTTTTTGTTTTGTTGAAAGTTTAGCCATTGCTACTTCCTTGTAGACGCGTGTGTCGACTAGACCATCCGTTCTACTCGATTCGGAACCCCACCTTGTTGATTCCAGATTGGTTATTATCTCCATATTTGCAATTGAGTTGCTTGTTCTATTTGTTCTTGCTGGTTCTTCGATTGCTTGCAGGACAGGTGCCCTAGTGGCCGGGTGTCGCGCTCCACAAGATCGCGGCAGCCATTGGAGGTGGTGTATCGGTTGCTAAGGCGCAGCGTCCTTGGAAGGCTGTAGTCGGGCCGTGAACGTCGCCTCCATCTCAAATCGAGTTATCCCCCGCCTCTCATCGAATGATCGGGACAAAACCCTAGCGGGTTCACATCAGTTGGTATCAGAGCCCGACTACAGCCTTCCAAGGACGCTGCGCCTTAGCAACCGATACACCACCTCCAATGGCTGCCGCGATCTTGTGGAGCGCGACACCCGGCCACTAGGGCACCTGTCCTGCAAGCAATCGAAGAACCAGCAAGAACAAGTAGAACAAGCAACTCAATTGCAAATATGGAGATAATAACCAATCTGGAATCAACAAGGTGGGGTTCCGAATCGAGTAGAACGGATGGTCTAGTCGACACACGCGTCTACAAGGAAGTAGCAATGGCTAAACTTTCAACAAAATAAAAACCCCCAATCTGTTCATGCCGGCTCTAACCCTTATTAATACCTAGGAGGACGACCAAGAGGGTGTTTGAGTCGCACTCCAACCCTAGGACGCGTCCCTAATGGACCCGACTTGATACAAAGCCCATCGGGCCAAATTAAGATGTCGCAGCACCTTTAGACAGAAAACCAGTCGGTAGTATTTTGGTCATTGCGGACGAATCAGGAGAGATATGGACTTGAGTCCGGATCCATATGAATCTAGACTTCATAAGCTTTCCACGAAGTACTTGAACGTCCCTATCCGAGTCCGTATGCGACCGTGGTGTCCGTCACAAGTTGGTGCTGTTCTGCAGTCCGAATCCAGCCTCCAAAACGTGTTGGACATGGACTCTTTCTTTCCTTGCACCAAAAGTGACGTGGTGGCCTGATGAAGAACATTGGGAAGACTTAGGCTTGGTCCCCAATCAACTTCTTTGGTCCTCCATACCTTCCATGTGTGTTTATTACATGTGGGTGTATCCATTCTGGTGATGTCCACATCATTCTCCCCTTCTTGGCTGCAAGTCGTCCTCGACTTGCTCCAACGGCATTCAAAGGTGCTTGCTTTGTTGTTGGAACATGGAGCGACGACTATGCTGCATGGGCACAACAAACAATGCTCCCGTTCTTCAGGCTGATCCTGTTGCATAAGAGAAAAACTAGAAAAACTTTGCAAGATATTATTAGTGTTAATGCAGCCCCCTATTTGCTCATGGTATTGTAGCCCAAAAGGATATTTCAGATTAGAACAGATATACACTTTATGCACCAAATATTCTCCTTTGATGTCATTTTTTCCATATGCATGAAGCGAACAATGATTTAAACTTGGCAAATTAGAATCTAATTGAACCTTCTCTTTTAGACAATTTAGATTACACAGAATATTAAATTCAATATAACCCAAAGTATTTAAAGAAGACAACAATTTCAGTTCATCTTGTACACAAGTAATAGGATGAGAAGGATTATCTACAGCACATTCGTATGGTTCCAAACCAAAAATATCACACTTATTCATTAATTCTGGTATATGAGTAAAAGAAGTATTAGCACACAAGTCCTCTTTATCATAAGAAACAACAAGTAATTCATCTTGTGAAAAAGTTGAATCAGCAGCAGGTTCCACTATTCGTTGCTCTTTGTTAGCATGTAGAGTGGACAAAGTTTGGACACTATGAGTCACATCATTCTTGCAAGTATTCACAAATGAAAGAATTTCTTTTTCAGCATGGAGAGCAAGACAAAACAATTGACCGATATAGCAATAGGACTTGCCAATTAACAAGTTTCGAATTTCAGAATTGATCCCTCTCATGAACCTATTCATAACATCTTCCATGCATTCATCCAATCCACCAAACATGATACAAATTTTAAAATCATGGTAGTATTGTTTCACAGTCCTACTACCCTGTTTTAATTTCTCTAGTTTGGTAAGCAAATGATCAACATAATATGCAGGAATATAGGCATCTCTAAAATGTATTTTGAATTCTTTCCAAGTTTGCGGAATAATGTTATGCCTACAAATATATTTCCATTCTAGCAAAGCATTTTCTGTTAAAATATTAGAGGCAATATAAATCATTTGTTTCTCCGACAGGTCATGCTCATCAAATTCATTATCTACTTTTAGCTCCCAATCAATGTAAGCTTTAGGATCAAACTCACCAGGATATAAAGGTAAGCATTGAATAATGTCCAGAATATTTTGTTGTTGTTTGCTCCGCTCAAAAATCACTGTATCACCTGCCATGATCAGTAGAAAACAAGAACACAAAAATAATATGTATCCTCCTGTCAACTACTAGAATGTGTCGGTTGTAATTCTCTCAAACTCAACTTGTTTAATACGAGCTCTTACCAGTTCTTACCAAGCAAAACAGGATGAGTCGGCAACCAACAAGTCAAGCACCTTGAAAGAAGTGTATCGGTGCCTTAGCAACAGAAAACTGTCAAGCTATAGTCGAGTATGTGGAGCTGTAGGTGGGCTGATCAAGGGAAAATACTAGCACCACGTTAGTCAGAAAAGCAAGCTGAATAATTGTTCAACGGTGGTACTGTGCTGGTCCTAGCATAGACCGTACTAGAGGCGCGAGCCTGGACACAAATGAAGTCACAAAGCACCAACCGAAACAGCAGGAACACAAAAGATGGATCAGCCCCTTTCTTCTTTTTCGTTTCTTTTCTTTTCTTTTCTGTTTTTTTCACTTTGTTTTCTTTTTTTCTTCTTCTTTTTTTTTTGTAGAGGACTAAAATCCTTTGTTTGACAAACAACGCAACAGGATTACTGCATATAGCTGCTACCAACTCAGATTGACGAAACTTGTTTCACGCAGCCAGACGCACAAATCTCCAAGTCGATTCTGGAGCACTTACATGGAGTTTGTGACCCAGGTCAGATCCGTTGGAAAGATCACGAGTTACGCTTTCCAGATTGTACAAAAACTCGCAAATCGGAGACCGGACACAGAAACAATGAAAGTTTTCTTCCACTGATGAATTGAAACTCCGAGACAAAAAGAGGTGACAAGAACTCGAAACTCTAAAGGACTAAACTAAGACCAGCAACACGACGCAACCGATGCAACCGAAAACTCAACAAGCCCTAACTAAGTAGTACCAGCAAAGGCTCAAAGGGTTTATAGGATTGCCGGCAAACTAATCTACCTTTTTTTTGGTTTTTCTGGACTATAGGAAAAAAAATAGCAAAGATAAGTCTCTCACCGATAAACCTTGCTCTGATTACCAACTGATGTGAACCCGCTAGGGTTTTGTCCCGATCTTTCGATGAGAGGCGGGGGATAACTCGATTTGAGATGGAGGCGACGTTCACGGCCCGACTACAGCCTTCCAAGGACGCTGCGCCTTAGCAACCGATACACCACCTCCAATGGCTGCCGCGATCTTGTGGAGCGCGACACCCGGCCACTAGGGCACCTGTCCTGCAAGCAATCGAAGAACCAGCAAGAACAAGTAGAACAAGCAACTCAATTGCAAATATGGAGATAATAACCAATCTGGAATCAACAAGGTGGGGTTCCGAATCGAGTAGAACGGATGGTCTAGTCGACACACGCGTCTACAAGGAAGTAGCAATGGCTAAACTTTCAACAAAACAAAAACCCCCAATCTGTTCATGGCGGCTCTAACCCTTATTAATACCTAGGAGGACGACCAAGAGGGTGTTTGAGTCGCACTCCAACCCTAGGACGCGTCCCTAATGGACCCGACTTGATACAAAGCCCATCGGGCCAAATTAAGATGTCGCAGCACCTTTAGACAGAAAACCAGTCGGTAGTATTTTGGTCATTGCGGACGAATCAGGAGAGATATGGACTTGAGTCCGGATCCATATGAATCTAGACTTCATAAGCTTTCCACGAAGTACTTGAACGTCCCTATCCGAGTCCGTATGCGACCGTGGTGTCCGTCACAAGTTGGTGCTGTTCTGAAGTCCGAATCCAGCCTCCAAAACGTGTTGGACATGGACTCTTTCTTTCCTTGCACCAAAAGTGACGTGGTGGCCTGATGGAGAACATTGGGAAGACTTAGGCTTGGTCCCCAATCAACTTCTTTGGTCCTCCATACCTTCCATGTGTGTTTATTACATGTGGGTGTATCCATTCTGGTGATGTCCACATCAGTGGATCGGCTGCGTTCGTGGCTAAAAATTCCGACGCGACATCATTGCACGAACTTGTGCATTAATGGCACCTATTCGGCTCATTTTGCACTAAAGTTCGTGCAGTAACGAAACGTTGTGAACAACCCCAAACATGAGTTTGGGGTCCGATGGGGTGGATCGGCTGCGTTCGTTGCTAAAAATTCCGACGAACTTCGTTGCATGAACTTTTGCAGTAACATCAACGGTTCGGCCCATTTTGCACCGAAGTTCGTGCAGTAACGAAACGGTCTGAAAGAACCCAAAATATGAGTTTGGGGTCCAATGGGTGGATCGGGTGCGTTCGTTGCAGAAAATTCTGACGCAACTTAACTGAATGAACTTGTGCGTTAATATCACAAGTTCGGCCCATTTTGCATCGAAGTTCGTGCAGTAACGAAAGAGTCCGAAACAACCCAAAACATGAGTTTGGGGTCCAATGGGGTGGATCGGCTGCGTTCGTTGCTAAAAATTCTGACGCGACGTCATTGCACGAACTTGTGCATTAATGGCACCTGTTCGGCTCATTTTTCACTAAAGTTCGTGCAGTAACGAAACGTTCTGAAACAACCCAAAACATGAGTTTGGGGTCCGATGGGGTGGATCTGCTGCGTTCGTTGCTAAAAATTCCGACGAAACTTCGTTGCAAGAACTTTTGCAGTAACATCACCAGTTCGACCCATTTTGCACCGAAGTTCGAGCAGCAACGAACCGGTCTAAAACGACACAAAACATGGGTTTGGGGTCCAATAGGGTGGATCGGGGGCGTTCGTTGCAAAATATACTGACGCGACGTCGTTGCACGATCTTGTGCATTAATTGCACCAGTTCAGAACGTTTTGCACCGAAGTTTGTGCAGTAACGAAACAGTCCGAAACGACCCAAAACATGAGTTTGGGGTCCAATGGGGTGGATCGGCTGCGTTCGTTGCTAAAAATTCCTACGCGACGTCATTGCACGAACTTGTGCATTAATGGCACCTGTTCGGCTCATTTTGCACCAAAGTTCGTGCAGTAACGAAACGGTTTGAAATAACCCAAAACATGAGTTTGGGGTCCAATGGGTGAATCGGGTGCGTTCGTTGCAGAAAATTCTGACGCAACTTAACTGAATGAACTTGTGCATTAATATCACCAGTTCGGCCCATTTTGCATCGAAGTTCGTGCAGTAACGAAAGAGTCCGAAACAACCCAAAACATGAGTTTGGGGTCCAATGGGGTGGATCGGCTGCGTTCGTGGCTAAAAATTCCGACGCGACGTCATTGCACGAACTTGTGCATTAATGGCACCTGTTCGGCTCATTTTTCATTAAAGTTCGTGCAGTAACGAAACGTTCTGAAACAACCCAAAACATGAGTTTGGGGTCCGATGGGGTGGATCGGCTGCGTTCGTTGCTAAAAATTCCGACGAAACTTCGTTGCATGAACTTTTGCAGTAACATCACCGGTTCGGCCCATTTTGCACCGAAGTTCGAGCAGCAACGAACCGGTCTGAAACGATGCAAAACATGGGTCTGGGGTCCAATAGGGTGGATCGGGGGCGTTCGTTGCAAAAAATACCGACGCGACGTCGTTGCACGATCTTGTGCATTAATTGCACCAGTTCAGAACGTTTTGCACCGAAGTTTGTGCAGTAACGAAACAGTCCGAAACGACCCAAAACATGAGTTTGGGGTCCAATGGGGTGGATCGGCTGCGTTCGTTGCTAAAAAATCCGACGCGACTTAACTGAATGAACTTGTGCATTAATATCACCAGTTCGACCCATTTTGCATCGAAGTTCGTGCAGTAACGAAAGAGACCGAAACGACCCAAAACATGAGTTTGGGGTCCAATGGGGTGGATCGGCTGCCTTCTGGCTAAAAATTCCGACGCGACGTCATTGCACGAACTTGTGCATTAATGGCACCTGTTCGGCTCATTTTGCACTAAAGTTCGTGCAGTAACGAAACGTTGTGAAACAACCCAAAACATGAGTTTGGGGTCCGATGGGGTAGATCGGCTGCGTTCGTTGCTAAAATTCCGACGAAACTTCGTTGCATGAACTTTTGCAGTAACATCACCGGTTCGGCCCATTTTGCACCGAAGTTCGAGCAGCAACGAACCGGTCTGAAACGACGCAAAACATGGGTCTTGGGTCCAATAGGGTGGATCGGGGGCGTTCGTTGCAAAAAATACCGGCGCGACGTCGTTGCACGATCTTGTGCATTAATTGCACCAGTTCAGAACGTTTTGCACCGAAGTTTGTGCAGTAACGAAACAGTCCGAAACGACCCAAAACATGAGTTTGGGGTCCAATGGGGTGGATCGGCTGCGTTCGTTGCTAAAAATTCCGACGCGACTTAACTGAATGAACTTGTGCATTAATATCACCAGTTCGACCCATTTTGCATCGAAGTTCGTGCAGTAACGAAAGAGTCCGAGACGACCAAATACATGAGTTTGGGGTCCAATGGGGTGGATCGGCTGCGTTCGTGGCTAAAAATTCCGACGCGACGTCATTGCACGAACTTGTGCATTAATGGCACCAGTTCGGCTTATTTTGCACCAAAGTTCGTGCAGTAACGAAACTGTCTGAAATAACCCAAAACATGAGTTTGGGGTCCGATGGGGTGGATCGGCTGCGTTCGTTGCTAAAAATTCCGACGCAACTTCGTTGCATGAACTTTTGCACTAACATCACCAGTTCGGCCCATTTTGCACCGAAGTTCGTGCAGTAACGAAACGGTCTGAAACAACCCAAAACATGAGTTTGGGGTCCAATGGGTGGATCGGGTGCGTTCGTTGCGGAAAATTCTGACGCAACTTAACTGAATGAACTTGTGCATTAATATCACCAGTTCGGCCCATTTTGCATCGAAGTTCGTGCAGTAACGAAAGAGTCCGAAACAACCCAAAACATGAGTTTGGGGTCTAATGGGGTGGATCGGCTGCGTTCGTTGCTAAAAATTCCTACGCGACGTCATTGCACGAACTTGTGCATTAATGGCACCTTTTCGGCTCATTTTGCACCAAAGTTCGTGCAGTAACGAAACGGTCTGAAATAACCCAAAACATGAGTTTGGGGTCCGATGGGGTGGATCGGCTGCGTTCGTTGCTAAAAGTTCCGACGCAACTTCGTTGCATGAACTTTTGCACTAACATCACCAGTTCGGCCCATTTTGCACCGAAGTTCGTGCAGTAATGAAACGGTCTGAAACGACCCAAAACATGAGTTTGGGGTCTAATGGGTGGATCGGGTGCGTTCGTTGCGGAAAATTCTGACGCAACTTAACTGAATGAACTTGTGCATTAATATCACCAGTTCGGCCCATTTTGCATCGAAGTTCGTGCAGTAACGAAAGAGTCCGAAGCAACCCAAAACATGAGTTTGGGGTCCAATGGGGTGGATCGGCTACGTTCGTGGGTAAAAATTCCGACGCGACGTCATTGCACGAACTTGTGCATTAATGGCACCTATTCGGCTCATTTTGCACTAAAGTTCGTGCAGTAACGAAACGTTGTGAAACAACCCCAAACATGAGTTTGGGGTCCGATGGGGTGGATCGGCTGCGTTCGTTGCTAAAAATTCCGACGAAACTTCGTTGCATGAACTTTTGCAGTAACATCACCGGTTCGGCCCATTTTGCACCGAAGTTCGTTCAGTAACGAAACGGTCTGAAAGAACCCAAAATATGAGTTTGGGGTCCAATGGGTGGATCGGGTGCGTTCGTTGCAGAAAATTCTGACGCAACTTAACTGAATGAACTTGTGCGTTAATATCACAAGTTCGGCCCATTTTGCATCGAAGTTCGTGCAGTAACGAAAGAGTCCGAAACAACCCAAAACATGAGTTTGGGGTCCAATGGGGTGGATCGGCTGCGTTCGGTGCTAAAAATTCTGACGCGACGTCATTGCACGAACTTGTGCATTAATGGCACCTGTTCGGCTCATTTTTCACTAAAGTTCATGCAGTAACGAAACGTTCTGAAACAACCCAAAACATGAGTTTGGGGTCCGATGGGGTGGATCTGCTGCGTTCGTTGCTAAAAATTCCGACGAAACTTCGTTGCAAGAACTTTTGCAGTAACATCACCAGTTCGACCCATTTTGCATCGAAGTTCGAGCAGCAACGAACCGGTCTAAAACGACGCAAAACATGGGTTTGGGGTCCAATAGGGTGGATCGGGGGCGTTCGTTGCAAAATATACTGACGCGACGTCGTTGCACGATCTTGTGCATTAATTGCACCAGTTCAGAACGTTTTGCACCGAAGTTTGTGCAGTAACGAAACAGTCCGAAACGACCCAAAACATGAGTTTGGGGTCCAATGGGGTGGATCGGCTGCGTTCGTTGCTAAAAATTCCTACGCGACGTCATTGCACGAACTTGTGCATTAATGGCACCTGTTCGGCTCATTTTGCACCAAAGTTCGTGCAGTAACGAAACGGTTTGAAATAACCCAAAACATGAGTTTGGGGTCCAATGGGTGGATCGGGTGCGTTCGTTGCAGAAAATTCTGACGCAACTTAACTGAATGAACTTGTGCATTAATATCACCAGTTCGGCCCATTTTGCATCGAAGTTCGTGCAGTAACGAAAGAGTCCGAAACAACCCAAAACATGAGTTTGGGGTCCAATGGGGTGGATCGGCTGCGTTCGTGGCTAAAAATTCCGACGCGACGTCATTGCACGAACTTGTGCATTAATGGCACCTGTTCGGCTCATTTTTCACTAAAGTTCGTGCAGTAACGAAACGTTCTGAAACAACCCAAAACATGAGTTTGGGGTCCGATGGGGTGGATCGGCTGCGTTCGTTGCTAAAAATTCCGACGAAACTTCGTTGCATGAACTTTTGCAGTAACATCACCGGTTCGGCCCATTTTGCACCGAAGTTCGAGCAGCAACGAACCGGTCTGAAACGACGCAAAACATGGGTCTGGGGTCCAATAGGGTGGATCGGGGGCGTTCGTTGCAAAAAATACCGACGCGACGTCGTTGCACGATCTTGTGCATTAATTGCACCAGTTCAGAACGTTTTGCACCGAAGTTTGTGCAGTCACGAAACAGTCCGAAACGACCCAAAACATGAGTTTGGGGTCCAATGGGGTGGATCGGCTGCGTTCGTTGCTAAAAAATCCGACGCGACTTAACTGAATGAACTTGTGCATTAATATCACCAGTTCGACCCATTTTGCATCGAAGTTCGTGCAGTAACGAAAGAGACCGAAACGACCAAAAACATGAGTTTGGGGTCCAATGGGGTGGATCGGCTGCGTTCGTGGCTAAAAATTCCTACGCGACGACATTGCACGAACTTGTGCATTAATGGCACCAGTTCGGCTTATTTTGCACCAAAGTTCGTGCAGTAACGAAACTGTCTGATATAACCCAAAACATGAGTTTGGGATCCGATGGGGTGGATCGGCTGCGTTCGTTGCTAAAAATTCCGACGCAACTTCGTTGCATGAACTTTTGCACTAACATCACCAGTTCGGCCCATTTTGCACCGAAGTTCGTGCAGTAACGAAACGGTCTGAAACAACCCAAAACATGAGTTTGGGGTCCAATGGGTGGATCGGGTGCGTTCGTTGCGGAAAATTCTGACGCAACTTAACTGAATGAACTTGTGCATTAATATCACCAGTTCGGCCCATTTTGCATCGAAGTTCGTGCAGTAACGAAAGAGTCCGAAACAACCCAAAACATGAGTTTGGGGTCCAATGGGGTGGATCGGTTGCGTTCGTTGCTAAAAATTCCTACGCGACGTCATTGCACGAACTTGTGCATTAATGGCACCAGTTCGGCTCATTTTGCACCAAAGTTCGTGCAGTAATGAAACGGTCTGAAATAACCCAAAACATGAGTTTGGGGTCCGATGGGGTGGATCGGCTGCGTTCGTTGCTAAAAATTCCGACTCAACTTCGTTGCATGAACTTTTGCACTAACATCACCAGTTCGGCCCATTTTGCACCGAAGTTCGTGCAGTAATGAAACGGTCTGAAACAACCCAAAACATGAGTTTGGGGTCTAATGGGTGGATCGGGTGCGTTCGTTGCGGAAAATTCTGACGCAACTTAACTGAATGAACTTGTGCATTAATATCACCAGTTCGGCCCATTTTGCATCGAAGTTCGTGCAGTAACGAAAGAGTCCGTAGCAACCCAAAACATGAGTTTGGGGTCCAATGGGGTGGATCGGCTGCGTTCGTGGCTAAAAATTCCGACGCGACGTCATTGCACGAACTTGTGCATTAATGGCACCTATTCGGCTCATTTTGCACTAAAGTTCGTGCAGTAACGAAACGTTGTGAAACAACCCCAAACATGAGTTTGGGGTCCGATGGGGTGGATCGGCTGCGTTCGTTGCTAAAAATTCCGACGAAACTTCGTTGCATGAACTTTTGCAGTAACATCACCGGTTCGGCCCATTTTGCACCGAAGTTCGTGCAGTAACGAAACGGTCTGAAAGAACCCAAAATATGAGTTTGGGGTCCAATGGGTGGATCGGGTGCGTTCGTTGCAGAAAATTCTGACGCAACTTAACTGAATGAACTTGTGCGTTAATATCACAAGTTCGGCCCATTTTGCATCGAAGTTCGTGCAGTAACGAAAGAGTCCGAAACAACCCAAAACATGAGTTTGGGGTCCAATGGGGTGGATCGGCTGCGTTCGTTGCTAAAAATTCCGACGCGACGTCATTGCACGAACTTGTGCATTAATGGCACCTGTTCGGCTCATGTTTCACTAAAGTTCGTGCAGTAACGAAACGTTCTGAAACAACCCAAAACATGAGTTTGGGGTCCGATGGGGTGGATCTGCTGCGTTCGTTGCTAAAAATTCCGACGAAACTTCGTTGCAAGAACTTTTGCAGTAACATCACCAGTTCGACCCATTTTGCACCGAAGTTCGAGCAGCAACGAACCGGTCTAAAACGACGCAAAACATCGGTCTGGGGTCCAATAGGGTGGATCGGGGGCGTTCGTTGCAAAATATACTGACGCGACGTCGTTGCACGATCTTGTGAGTTAATTGCACCAGTTCAGAACGTTTTGCACCGAAGTTTGTGCAGTAACGAAACAGTCCGAAACGACCCAAAACATGAGTTTGGGGTCCAATGGGGTGGATCGGCTGCGTTCGTTGCTAAAAATTCCTACGCGACGTCATTGCACGAACTTGTGCATTAATGGCACCTGTTCGGCTCATTTTGCACCAAAGTTCGTGCAGTAACGAAACGGTCTGAAATAACCCAAAACATGAGTTTGGGGTCCAATGGGTGGATCGGGTGCGTTCGTTGGAGAAAATTCTGACGCAACTTAACTGAATGAACTTGTGCATTAATATCACCAGTTCGGCCCATTTTGCATCGAAGTTCGTGCAGTAACGAAAGAGTCCGAAACAACCCAAAACATGAGTTTGGGGTCCAATGGGGTGGATCGGCTGCGTTCGTGGCTAAAAATTCCGACGCGACGTCATTGCACGAACTTGTGCATTAATGGCACCAGTTCGGCTTATTTTGCACCAAAGTTCGTGCAGTAACGAAACTGTCTGAAATAACCCAAAACATGAGTTTGGGGTCCGATGGGGTGGATCGGCTGCGTTCGTTGCTAAAAATTCCGACGCAACTTCGTTGCATGAACTTTTGCACTAACATCACCAGTTCGGCCCATTTTGCACCGAAGTTCGTGCAGTAACGAAACGGTCTGAAACAACCCAAAACATGAGTTTGGGGTCCAATGGGTGGATCGGGTGCGTTCGTTGCGGAAAATTCTGACGCAACTTAACTGAATGAACTTGTGCATTAATATCACCAGTTCGGTCCCATTTTGCATCGAAGTTCGTGCAGTAACGAAAGAGTCCGAAACAACCCAAAACATGAGTTTGGGGTCTAATGGGGTGGATCGGCTGCGTTCGTTGCTAAAAATTCCTACGCGACGTCATTGCACGAACTTGTGCATTAATGGCACCTTTTCGGCTCATTTTGCACCAAAGTTCGTGCAGTAACGAAACGGTCTGAAATAACCCAAAACATGAGTTTGGGGTCCGATGGGGTGGATCTGCTGCGTTCGTTGCTAAAAGTTCCGACGCAACTTCGTTGCATGAACTTTTGCACTAACATCACCAGTTCGGCCCATTTTGCACCGAAGTTCGTGCAGTAATGAAACGGTCTGAAACGACCCAAAACATGAGTTTGGGGTCTAATGGGTGGATCGGGTGCGTTCGTTGCGGAAAATTCTGACGCAACTTAACTGAATGAACTTGTGCATTAATATCACCAGTTCGGCCCATTTTGCATCGAAGTTCGTGCAGTAACGAAAGAGTCCGAAGCAACCCAAAACATGAGTTTGGGGTCCAATGGGGTGGATCGGCTACGTTCGTGGGTAAAAATTCCGACGCGACGTCATTGCACGAACTTGTGCATTAATGGCACCTATTCGGCTCATTTTGCACTAAAGTTCGTGCAGTAACGAAACGTTGTGAAACAACCCCAAACATGAGTTTGGGGTCCGATGGGGTGGATCGGCTGCGTTCGTTGCTAAAAATTCCGACGAAACTTCGTTGCATGAACTTTTGCAGTAACATCACCGGTTCGGCCCATTTTGCACCGAAGTTCGTGCAGTAACGAAACGGTCTGAAAGAACCCAAAATATGAGTTTGGGGTCCAATGGGTGGATCGGGTGCGTTCGTTGCAGAAAATTCTGACGCAACTTAACTGAATGAACTTGTGCGTTAATATCACAAGTTCGGCCCATTTTGCATCGAAGTTCGTGCAGTAACGAAAGAGTCCGAAACAACCCAAAACATGAGTTTGGGGTCCAATGGGGTGGATCGGCTGCGGTTCGGTGCTAAAAATTCTGACGCGACGTCATTGCACGAACTTGTGCATTAATGGCACCTGTTCGGCTCATTTTTCACTAAAGTTCATGCAGTAACGAAACGTTCTGAAACAACCGAAAACATGAGTTTGGGGTCCGATGGGGTGGATCTGCTGCGTTCGTTGCTAAAAATTCCGACGAAACTTCGTTGCAAGAACTTTTGCAGTAACATCACCAGTTCGACCCATTTTGCACCGAAGTTCGAGCAGCAACGAACCGGTCTAAAACGACGCAAAACATGGGTTTGTGGTCCAATAGGGTGGATCGGGGGCGTTCGTTGCAAAATATACTGACGCGACGTCGTTGCACGATCTTGTGCATTAATTGCACCAGTTCAGAACGTTTTGCACCGAAGTTTGTGCAGTAACGAAACAGTCCGAAACGACCCAAAACATGAGTTTGGGGTCCAATGGGGTGGATCGGCTGCGTTCGTTGCTAAAAATTCCTACGCGACGTCATTGCACGAACTTGTGCATTAATGGCACCTGTTCGGCTCATTTTGCACCAAAGTTCGTGCAGTAACGAAATGGTTTGAAATAACCCAAAACATGAGTTTGGGGGTCCAATGGGTGGATCGGGTGCGTTCGTTGCAGAAAATTCTGACGCAACTTAACTGAATGAACTTGTGCATTAATATCACCAGTTCGGCCCATTTTGCATCGAAGTTTGTGCAGTAACGAAAGAGTCCGAAACAACCCAAAACATGAGTTTGGGGTCCAATGGGGTGGATCGGCTGCGTTCGTGGCTAAAAATTCCGACGCGACGTCATTGCACGAACTTGTGCATTAATGGCACCTGTTCGGCTCATTTTTCACTAAAGTTCGTGCAGTAACGAAACGTTCTGAAACAACCCAAAACATGAGTTTGGGGTCCGATGGGGTGGATCGGCTGCGTTCGTTGCTAAAAATTCCGACGAAACTTCGTTGCATGAACTTTTGCAGTAACATCACCGGTTCGGCCCATTTTCCACCGAAGTTCGAGCAGCAACGAACCGGTCTGAAACGACGCAAAACATGGGTCTGGGGTCCAATAGGGTGGATCGGGGGCGTTCGTTGCAAAAAATACCGACGCGACGTCGTTGCACGATCTTGTGCATTAATTGCACCAGTTCAGAACGTTTTGCACCGAAGTTTGTGCAGTAACGAAACAGTCCGAAACGACCCAAAACATGAGTTTGGGGTCCAATGGGGTGGATCGGCTGCGTTCGTTGCTAAAAAATCCGACGCGACTTAACTGAATGAACTTGTGCATTAATATCACCAGTTCGACCCATTTTGCATCGAAGTTCGTGCAGTAACGAAAGAGACCGAAACGACCAAAAACATGAGTTTGGGGTCCAATGGGGTGGATCGGCTGCGTTCGTGGCTAAAAATTCCTACGCGACGACATTGCACGAACTTGTGCATTAATGGCACCAGTTCGGCTTATTTTGCACCAAAGTTCGTGCAGTAACGAAACTGTCTGATATAACCCAAAACATGAGTTTGGGATCCGATGGGGTGGATCGGCTGCGTTCGTTGCTAAAAATTCCGACGCAACTTCGTTGCATGAACTTTTGCACTAACATCACCAGTTCGGCCCATTTTGCACCGAAGTTCGTGCAGTAACGAAACGGTCTGAAACAACCCAAAACATGAGTTTGGGGTCCAATGGGTGGATCGGGTGCGTTCGTTGCGGAAAATTCTGACGCAACTTAACTGAATGAACTTGTGCATTAATATCACCAGTTCGGCCCCATTTTGCATCGAAGTTCGTGCAGTAACGAAAGAGTCCGAAACAACCCAAAACATGAGTTTGGGGTCCAATGGGGTGGATCGGTTGCGTTCGTTGCTAAAAATTCCTACGCGACGTCATTGCACGAACTTGTGCATTAATGGCACCAGTTCGGCTCATTTTGCACCAAAGTTCGTGCAGTAATGAAACGGTCTGAAATAACCCAAAACATGAGTTTGGGGTCCGATGGGGTGGATCGGCTGCGTTCGTTGCTAAAAATTCCGACTCAACTTCGTTGCATGAACTTTTGCACTAACATCACCAGTTCGGCCCCATTTTGCACCGAAGTTCGTGCAGTAATGAAACGGTCTGAAACAACCCAAAACATGAGTTTGGGGTCTAATGGGTGGATCGGGTGCGTTCGTTGCGGAAAATTCTGACGCAACTTAACTGAATGAACTTGTGCATTAATATCACCAGTTCGGCCCATTTTGCATCGAAGTTCGTGCAGTAACGAAAGAGTCCGTAGCAACCCAAAACATGAGTTTGGGGTCCAATGGGGTGGATCGGCTGCGTTCGTGGCTAAAAATTCCGACGCGACGTCATTGCACGAACTTGTGCATTAATGGCACCTATTCGGGTCATTTTGCACTAAAGTTCGTGCAGTAACGAAACGTTGTGAAACAACCCCAAACATGAGTTTGGGGTCCGATGGGGTGGATCGGCTGCGTTCGTTGCTAAAAATTCCGACGAAACTTCGTTGCATGAACTTTTGCAGTAACATCACCGGTTCGGCCCATTTTGCACCGAAGTTCGTGCAGTAACGAAACGGTCTGAAAGAACCCAAAATATGAGTTTGGGGTCCAATGGGTGGATCGGGTGCGTTCGTTGCAGAAAATTCTGACGCAACTTAACTGAATGAACTTGTGCGTTAATATCACAAGTTCGGCCCATTTTGCATCGAAGTTCGTGCAGTAACGAAAGAGTCCGAAACAACCCAAAACATGAGTTTGGGGTCCAATGGGGTGGATCGGCTGCGTTCGTTGCTAAAAATTCCGACGCGACGTCATTGCACGAACTTGTGCATTAATGGCACCTGTTCGGCTCATTTTTCACTAAAGTTCGTGCAGTAACGAAACGTTCTGAAACAACCCAAAACATGAGTTTGGGGTCCGATGGGGTGGATCTGCTGCGTTCGTTGCTAAAAATTCCGACGAAACTTCGTTGCAAGAACTTTTGCAGTAACATCACCAGTTCGACCCATTTTGCACCGAAGTTCGAGCAGCAACGAACCGGTCTAAAACGACGCAAAACATCGGTCTGGGGTCCAATAAGGTGGATCGGGGGCGTTCGTTGCAAAATATACTGACGCGACGTCGTTGCACGATCTTGTGCATTAATTGCACCAGTTCAGAACGTTTTGCACCGAAGTTTGTGCAGTAACGAAACAGTCCGAAACGACCCAAAACATGAGTTTGGGGTCCAATGGGGTGGATCGGCTGCGTTCGTTGCTAAAAATTCCTACGCGACGTCATTGCACGAACTTGTGCATTAATGGCACCTGTTCGGCTCATTTTGCACCAAAGTTCGTGCAGTAACGAAACGGTCTGAAATAACCCAAAACATGAGTTTGGGGTCCAATGGGTGGATCGGGTGCGTTCGTTGGAGAAAATTCTGACGCAACTTAACTGAATGAACTTGTGCATTAATATCACCAGTTCGGCCCCATTTTGCATCGAAGTTCGTGCAGTAACGAAAGAGTCCGAAACAACCCAAAACATGAGTTTGGGGTCCAATGGGGTGGATCGGCTGCGTTCGTGGCTAAAAATTCCGACGCGACGTCATTGCACGAACTTGTGCATTAATGGCACCTGTTCGGCTCATTTTGCACCAAAGTTCGTGCAGTAACGAAACGGTCTGAAATAACCCAAAACATGAGTTTGGGGTCCGATGGGGTGGATCTGCTGCGTTCGTTGCTAAAAATTCCGACGCAACTTCGTTGCATGAACTTTTGCACTAACATCACCAGTTCGGCCCATTTTGCACCGAAGTTCGTGCAGTAACGAAACGGTCTGAAACAACCCAAAACATGAGTTTGGGGTCTAATGGGTGGATCGGGTGCGTTCGTTGCGGAAAATTCTGACGCAACTTAACTGAATGAACTTGTGCATTAATATCACCAGTTCGGCCCATTTTGCATCGAAGTTCGTGCAGTAACGAAAGAGTCCGAAACAACCCAAAACATGAGTTTGGGGTCCAATGGGGTGGATCGGCTGCGTTCGTGGCTAAAAATTCCGACGCGACGTCATTGCACGAACTTGTGCATTAATGGCACCTGTTCGGCTCATTTTTCACTAAAGTTCGTGCAGTAACGAAACGTTCTGAAACAACCCAAAACATGAGTTTGGGGTCCGATGGGGTGGATCGGCTGCGTTCGTTGCTAAAAATTCCGACGAAACTTCGTTGCAAGAACTTTTGCAGTAACATCACCAGTTCGACCCATTTTGCACCGAAGTTCGAGGAGCAACGAACCGGTCTGAAACGACGCAAAACATGGGTCTGGGGTCCAATAGGGTGGATCGGGGGCGTTCGTTGCAAAATATACTGACGCCACGTCGTTGCACGATCTTGTGCATTAATTGCACCAGTTCAGAATGTTTTGCACCGAAGTTTGTGCAGTAACGAAACAGTTCGAAACGACCCAAAACAAGAGTTTGGGGTCCAATGGGGTGGATCGCCTGCGTTCGTTGCTAAAAATTCCGACGCGACTTAACTGAATGAACTTGTGCATTAATATCACCAGTTCGGCCCATTTTGCATCAAAGTTCGTGCAGTAACGAAAGAGTCCGAAACGACCAAAAACATGAGTTTAGGGTCCAATGGGGTGGATCGGCTGCGTTCATGGCTAAAAATTCCGACGCAACTTGTGCATTAATGGCACCTGTTCGGCTCATTTTGCACTAAAGTTCGTGCAGTAACGAAACGTTGTGAAACAACCCAAAACATGAGTTTGGGGTCCGATGGGGTGGATCGGCTGCGTTCGTTGCTAAAATTCCGACGAAACTTCGTTGCATGAACTTTTGCAGTAACATCACCGGTTCGGCCCATTTTGCACCGAAGTTCGAGCAGCAACGAACCGGTCTGAAACGACGCAAAACATGGGTCTGGGGTCCAATAGGGTGGATCGGGGGGCGTTCGTTGCAAAAAATACCGACGCAACGTCGTTGCACGATCTTGTGCATTAATTGCACCAGTTCAGAACGTTTTGCACCGAAGTTTGTGCAGTAACGAAACAGTCTGAAACGACCCCAAAACATGAGTTTGGGGTCCAATGGGGTGGATCGGCTGCGTTCGTTGCTAAAAATTCCGATGCGACTTAACTGAATGAACTTGTGCATTAATATCACCAGTTCGACCCATTTTGCATCGAAGTTCGTGCAGTAACGAAAGAGTCCGAGACGACCAAATACATGAGTTTGGGGTCCAATGGGGGTGGGTCGGCTGCGTTCGTGGCTAAAAATTCCGACGCGACGTCATTGCACGAACTTGTGCATTAATGGCACCAGTTCGGCTTATTTTGCACCAAAGTTCGTGCAGTAACGAAACTGTCCGAAATAACCCAAAACATGAGTTTGGGGTCCGATGGGGTGGATCGGCTGCGTTCGTTGCTAAAAATTCCGACGCGACGTCATTGCACCCATTTTGCATCAAAGTTCGTGCAGTAACGAAAGAGTCCGAAACGACCAAAAACATGAGTTTAGGGTCCAATGGGGTGGATCGGCTGCGTTCATGGCTAAAAATTCCGACGCGACGTCATTGCACGAACTTGTGCATTAATGGAACCAGTTCGGCTTATTTTGCACCAAAGTTTGTGCAGTAACGAAACGGTCTGAAATAACCCAAAACATGAGTTTGGGGTCCGATGGGGTGGATCGGCTGCGTTCGTTGCTAAAAATTCCGACGCAACTTCGTTGCATGAACTTTTGCACTAACATCACCAGTTCGGCCCATTTTGCACCGAAGTTCGTGCAGTAACGAAACGGTCTGAAACAACCCAAAACATGAGTTTGGGGTCCAATTGGTGGATCGGGTGCGTTCGTTGCGGAAAATTCTGACGCAACTTAACTGAATGAACTTGTGCATTAATGGCACCTGTTCGGCTCATTTTGCACCGAAGTTCGTGCAGTAACGAAACGGTCTGAAACAACCCAAAACATGAGTTTGGGGTCCAATTGGTGGATCGGGGGCGTTCGTTGCAAAATATACTGACGCGACGTCGTTGCACGATCTTGTGCATTAATTGCACCAGTTCACAACGTTTTGCACCAAACTTTGTGCAGTAACGAAACAGTCCGAAACGACCCAAAACATGAGTTTGGGGTCCAATGGGGTGGATCGCCTGCGTTCGTTGCTAAAAATTCCGACGCGACTTAACTGAATGAACTTGTGCATTAATATCACCAGTTCGGCCCATTTTGCATCAAAGTTCGTGCAGTAACGAAAGAGTCCGAAACGACCAAAAACATGAGTTTAGGGTCCAATGGGGTGGATCGGCTGCGTTCATGGCTAAAAATTCCGACGCGACGTCATTGCACGAACTTGTGCATTAATGGAACCAGTTCGGCTTATTTTGCACCAAAGTTTGTGCAGTAACGAAACGGTCTGAAATAACCCAAAACATGAGTTTGGGGTCCGATGGGGTGGATCGGCTGCGTTCGTTGCTAAAAATTCCGACGCAACTTCGTTGCATGAACTTTTGCACTAACATCACCAGTTCGGCCCATTTTGCACCGAAGTTCGTGCAGTAACGAAACGGTCTGAAACGACGCAAAACATCGGTCTGGGGTCCAATAGGGTGGATCGGGGGCGTTCGTTGCAAAATATACTGACGCGACGTCGTTGCACGATCTTGTGCATTAATTGCACCAGTTCAGAACGTTTTGCACCGAAGTTTGTGCAGTAACGAAACAGTCCGAAACGACCCAAAACATGAGTTTGGGGTCCAATGGGGTGGATCGGCTGCGTTCGTTGCTAAAAATTCCTACGCGACGTCATTGCACGAACTTGTGCATTAATGGCACCTGTTCGGCTCATTTTGCACCAAAGTTCGTGCAGTAACGAAACGGTCTGAAATAACCCAAAACATGAGTTTGGGGTCCAATGGGTGGATCGGGTGCGTTCGTTGGAGAAAATTCTGACGCAACTTAACTGAATGAACTTGTGCATTAATATCACCAGTTCGGCCCATTTTGCATCGAAGTTCGTGCAGTAACGAAAGAGTCCGAAACAACCCAAAACATGAGTTTGGGGTCCAATGGGGTGGATCGGCTGCGTTCGTGGCTAAAAATTCCGACGCGACGTCATTGCACGAACTTGTGCATTAATGGCACCTGTTCGGCTCATTTTGCACCAAAGTTCGTGCAGTAACGAAACGGTCTGAAATAACCCAAAACATGAGTTTGGGGTCCGATGGGGTGGATCTGCTGCGTTCGTTGCTAAAAATTCCGACGCAACTTCGTTGCATGAACTTTTGCACTAACATCACCAGTTCGGCCCATTTTGCACCGAAGTTCGTGCAGTAACGAAACGGTCTGAAACAACCCAAAACATGAGTTTGGGGTCTAATGGGTGGATCGGGTGCGTTCGTTGCGGAAAATTCTGACGCAACTTAACTGAATGAACTTGTGCATTAATATCACCAGTTCGGCCCATTTTGCATCGAAGTTCGTGCAGTAACGAAAGAGTCCGAAACAACCCAAAACATGAGTTTGGGGTCCAATGGGGTGGATCGGCTGCGTTCGTGGCTAAAAATTCCGACGCGACGTCATTGCACGAACTTGTGCATTAATGGCACCTGTTCGGCTCATTTTTCACTAAAGTTCGTGCAGTAACGAAACGTTCTGAAACAACCCAAAACATGAGTTTGGGGTCCGATGGGGTGGATCGGCTGCGTTCGTTGCTAAAATTCCGACGAAACTTCGTTGCATGAACTTTTGCAGTAACATCACCGGTTCGGCCCATTTTGCACCGAAGTTCGAGCAGCAACGAACCGGTCTGAAACGACGCAAAACATGGGTCTGGGGTCCAATAGGGTGGATCGGGGGCGTTCGTTGCAAAAAATACCGACGTAACGTCGTTGCACGATCTTGTGCATTAATTGCACCAGTTCAGAACGTTTTGCACCGAAGTTTGTGCAGTAACGAAACAGTCCGAAACGACCCAAAACATGAGTTTGGGGTCCAATGGGGTGGATCGGCTGCGTTCGTTGCTAAAAATTCCGATGCGACTTAACTGAATGAACTTGTGCATTAATATCACCAGTTCGACCCATTTTGCATCGAAGTTCGTGCAGTAAC